>CAIGQV010019090.1:5173961-5233320 GCA_903798115.1 Danio jaintianensis
TTATAAATATTCCTGGCCTTCTCTCCATGATTGAAGTAGCAACTGATAGCAGTGTCTTTGGTGTCAACTATCAAGCAAAACTATTCCAAAGGTCAGCTGAGCGGTTCACACACATTGTAACATGACATTTTGTCAAGCATGATTTTCTTCCTGTAAATGAAACCCCATTCTTTGTTTGTCTGCTGTAGAGTTGGTGTGAGTCAGTCTAACCCTGCTGGCACAGACTGGATCTCAATGACCGCCTGTGCCAATGGTCACAAACACATGTCCTTTGACCTGGGAGTGCTGTGGGTTGTCTGTGTTGATGGCTCCGTCCTTATATGTACTCTATAATCTGTATTATTAGGAGCTCCTTTTACTGAAAACCTCAAAGTAATCATTGACAGATAAATAAAAAAAAACTTGCTTGTGCTTTGTCGCTGACTTTTTATTTATTTTTTATTATTATTATTATTATTATGGGCTGCACGGTGGCGCAGTGGGTAGCACGATCGCCTCACAGCAAGAAGGTCGCTGGTTCGAGCCTCGGCTGGGTCAGTTGGCGTTTCTGTGTGGAGTTTGCATGTTCTCCCCGTGTTCGCGTGGGTTTCCTCCGGGTGCTCCGGTTTCCCCCACAAGTCCAAACACATGTGGTATAGGTGAATTGGGTAAGCTAAATTGTCCGTAGTGTATGTGTGTGAATGAGTGTGTATGGATGTTTCCCAGTGATGGGTTGCAGCTGGAAGGGCATCCGCTGTGTAAAACATATGCTGGATAAGTTGGCGGTTAATTCCGCTGTGGCGACCCCATGATTAATAAAGGGACAAAGCCGAAAAGAAAATGAATGAATGAATATTATTATTATTATTATTATTATTAAACCTTTAGTGAAGGTTATTATTATCATTATTATTATATTATTATTTTTAATATCATTTTTTTTAAAGCACCTCAGCCATGCAGAGTTTATTTCCAACCTTGCTTTATTAAAACACTTAAATTGTGCAGAGTTGTTCCCTCCAGGAAATGACTTTGACACCTGTGCAAAAGAGATATCAATAGGCAAAGTTTACGCACTGCAGCTTTTAACTTGCAGTCAATTTTATAGTCAATTTTGATTTCATGAGTACTTTAAGAAATTATCAGGCCAAAATTGCCTGCTATTAGCCATGAAGCATCTTTGTGTTTAATAGACTTCTAAACAGACTGCTCGGCAAAATCAAGGCTAAATTTGGGCTGTCAGGTCAAAATATCTAATAGACATCTGATGGTTTGTTCTAAATGGGATATTGCCCTCCTAAGGGCACTTGGAAGTGAAAAATCATGGCTGCCATATTGAAGTGTTCCAAACTGAAGTGCTCAAAACCGGCCACTTCGAAGGGCCCTTTGGAATGACTAATTTAAAAAAAAAAAAAAATACAACTGATGGACACTTTAGGTCATGATTTTTTGAACAGGGAAGTTGTTTGGTGTCATACATTGTACTCAGTTTAGAAGGGCTCATCAATATGCTCTAATCCATTCAGACGGTCTCTCTAAAGGGATTAGGGCATAGGGATGAGCCCTTCTGAATGGAACCCACCCTGAGAATTTGCCAAAACTAGACTAGTCATCAAATAAACATTAGACAAACTCCACATGTGTAGTCATTCGTTCCTGATGTCTAGTCTGTACAACAGGAAAGGCATGAACCCGTTTTTAGGACCACATTTTTAGGGCCCTAGTTTTACCCCATTATCCCAGATCTCTCCTGTAGGGGTTGAAAAATACATGTATTATATTTGAAGTTAACGCTTACCTTCCACATTCATACATAACTGTGTTTTGACATACAAAGATTGGCACGTTTCCTGTGAGGGGTAGGAGTATGAGCATATTAAGGGATGGGCAGTATTTATGACACAAGCATTTCAAATACATATTTTAAATACAAAATAGTATTTTGTAATTTGTATTTGATGGGGTTTATGAAAATGGGTTAGTATTTTGTATCAAAATACTTTAGTGTCTTCATTCATTCATTCATTTTCTTTTCGGCTTAGTCCCTTTATTAATCCGGGGTCGCCACAGCGGAATGAACCGCCAACTTATCCAGCATATGTTTTACGCAGCGGATGCCCTTCCAGCTGCAACCCAGCTGCAACCCATCACTGGGAAACGTCCACACAAACTCATTCACACACATACACTACGGACAATTTAGCCTACCCAATTTACCTATACCACATGTTTTTGGACTTGTGGGGGAAACCGGAGCACCCGGAGGAAACCCACGCGACCACAGGGAGAACATGCAAACTCCACACAGAAATGCCAACTGACCCAGCCGAGGCTCGAACCAGCGACCTTCTTGCTGTGAGGCGAACGTGCTACCCACTGCGCCACCGTGACGCCCCCACTTTAGTGTCTTGTATTTTGTATTTTTAAAATACTGTAAAATACTTTGTAAGTCTACATGATGACATCATAAAAATGCGGCCTCAGATTGGTGCTTTCTCAGTTATTTTCCTAGGCTTGAGATCAGAACAGGAAATTGATTAAGCAGGTGGTCAATGCTAATATGTAATGGCAGTATAGTGTACAATTTGGCATCAGCATCTTTGCTTCAGAAATTAGATGGAATAAAATATCAGTCCTTAAGAACAGGATGAGGAGCTTCATAACATCCTCAGTGTCCACCTCAGGGCTGCAGGTGGAAATGCAGAGGAAGTTTAGAAATATAAAACACCTAAAGATGGTGTACTGGTGTTCACTAAGGGGGGTAAACTGAGACTCTTCCAGCTTAAGAAGAACTGAAAACATCTTGGCAGAATGAGTAAACTGCACAAATAATAGTACTTTTAGATGGATTGCTGATGTAGATGCGAAGAAAATAAGACAAACAACATACAAATAAGTTACAGTGGCGATACCTACAATACTTAATTGGCTGTTTCAAATGACAGTAGCTGATCTGCAGGTGCTCTGTATAGTTAATGAAGAGGAAAGATGTCTGTCTAAAGATGTCAAAGTGGCACAATACAGTATATGAGACACAAATATTTAATAATACTGCAGTCTATACAGTCTGGTCAAAAACACCAGAATCCTGTTACACAGCAGCAGGATGTATATGACGAGTTTATTTGCAAAAACAGATAGCTCCATTTTTTAGAGATATCATTACTAAAACTGGAGATGTTAGTAGTTTTCAGAAATCATGTTTTTACATTAGGAATGAAAGTGGTTAGCACTGTCACCTCACAGAAAGAAGGTCGCTGATTGGAGCCCCGGCTGGGTCAGTTGGCATTTCTGTGTGGAGTTTGCATGTTCTCCCCATGTTGGCGTGGGTTTCCTCTGGGTGCTCCAGCTTTGCCCACAAAAAAGACATGCGCTATAAGTGAATTGAATAAACTAAATTGGCCATAGTGAATGAGTGTGTGAATGAGTGTGTATAGGTGTTTCCCAGTACTGGGTTGAGGCTGGAAGGGCATCCGCTGTGTAATAACATATGCTGAAATAGTTAATTCTGCTGTAAAATAAATAAGGGACTAATAAATAAGGGACTAATAAATAAGGGACTAATAAATAAGGGACTAAGCCAAAGAAAAATGAATGAAAATTAAAATAACCTCTTCATATATCACCCTTTTAAAATATAAGACTGTTAAGAGATGGTGGCAATTTTACTGGCCACGCAATGGATGAAAACACAATGAAGAGATATAGTACTATGTTCCAACTCATTATCTGCATTAGATGGTTTTTACAGTGATTTTAGTTTTTTACAGTTCATCCAGAGATCATCTTCAAGACAGGACTTTATGTATGAAATTTGTACAAAATGTTTACTAAAGTGAAAGAGAAACAAAAGTTTATGAATACCTATTCATGTACAGTAGATGTGAATAAGGTGGCAGAGAAGCTGACTGAAACTTGCTCTGAGAAATGCTGTTGCTGTTAATCATTGTTTACTTCACTAAGTCAGTTTAATGGTAAAAGGATTGATCGAATAGGCCTGTCGATAGAAAGTTTGCGAAGAAATGTCATGCTCCCTTGTAAAAGTATTTTGTAGCATTTGTGGCTGCTGTATTTTGTAGTTTATTTTAAAATACATTTCAATGTATTTTTGCCCATCCCTGAGCATATTATAATAAAAGGTCCTGAAACTGCAGCCCCTATGGTTGTGCAGGAACACCCAAGCTGGGTGTCCAATCCGGAACGGAACAAGTGTGTTTCTACCGGGATTAATTTTCAGACGCACTTCAGTGGTGTGTTGCATTTGTTTATGCCCGTGTTTAAACCATTGAAGTATCATATCGTGATGAAATAAGGCATTCAAACAGTATACGTAAATGATACGTATGAACAGTATACGTTGTCTAGAATTTAATATCCGTGTGTCATTTTAACGAGACCTAATGGAGAGGAAAAAGCAGAAGAAAGTTATGCGCTACGTGGAGGAGGGCAGTCTGATGAAGCTGAAATCATTCCTCCGTAAACACAAGGATCTGGAGCTGAACTTCACCCAGGGGAAGAAGCACAAAAGCCCGTTGCACGTTACCTGTTCTCACGGGGATGACGCGATCCTCCGGCTTCTGCTGAAACACGGAGCAGATCCGCTGCAAACCGACCGAAACGGAGACACGCCGTTACATCTGGCCGTGAAAAGAGCCCTCAAACATGGCAAAAGAGGTACGAGACTCTGTGACATCAAGATGCCGATCTTCAGATAAAACCGTTTTAATGATTTTCATATTATTAATCGCAGCTTATGATGACCTGGTGGTACCATTGCGGAAGAACTGTCCAGAATCGATGGATATTTCTAATAAAGCAGGAGTGAGTCCTCATGACCTGCTCCAGTGGATAAAGAAGCCCGAGCAGGTGGCGTGCAAATTGTGACTCTCTAAGCTCAAATATCTTTAATTTGTTTATCATGGATAGTTCACCCAAATATGAAAATAGTCTTAACCTTTACTCTGCCTCAACTTCATACTCTTCAATTTCTTTCTTTTGTTGGACACAAACAGAGATATTCTGAGTAATGTTTGTGATAAAGATGTTAATGTTCTCTTTGACTTCCATAGTAGGGAAAATACTATCATATTGTCAGTGGGGATCAACAACAGTTTGGTTACCAACATTTTTCAAAATATATTGGATTTATTTGAATTTTCATTTTGGCAGACATCCCAAGTTGATGATTTGCAGGAGGTTGGGATCTCTGTTTTGGGGAAAATATTGTGTTTTCGTGCAATTTGAGGTGTTTTATTTATTTACTTGAAACAGGGAAATGCCAAAGATGAATCCTCACATGTTGATACTGAGCAACAGTGGAGAGAGAAGCTTTTAGGAGAATGCCAGGATGAGTTTTCTGAGACATTCGGGCATGGTAAGTGTTGTATTTTCTGGTACACCTTGCACAGTTACTATTATATTTGATTAGTATTAGTATTTTAGAATAGCTAGTTCTCCCAGATTTCACAGTAATCTATCAAATAAATGTGTAGAGATGTCAGTTGGGGGGGTACATAAAAATGTATTGGCGACACGGTGGCTCAGTGGTTAGCACTGTTGCCTCACAGCAAAAAGGTCGTTGGTTAGAGTCCCGGCTGGGTCAGTTGGCATTTCTGTGTGGAGTCTGCATGTTCTCCCCATGTTCACATGGGTTTCCTCCGGGTGCTCTGGTTTTCCCCACAGTCCAAAGGCATGCGGCAAATTGGTCGTAGTGTATGAGTGTGTGTGTGAATGCAAGAGTGTATGGGTGTTTCCCAGTACTGGGTTGCAGCTGGAAGGGCATCCGCTGCGTAAAACGTATGCTGGATAACTTGGTAGCTTATTCCACTATGGCGTCCACTGATAAATAAAGGGACTAAGCCGAAGGACAATGAATGAATGAATGAATAAAAATGAATTCGCAGTGCCCTACCTGTATACCCAAAATTTATTAAAAATTATCTGATAAATATCAGCAGCCAGTACATTGTGGCATTTAATCTTAATTGCAATGTGCATCAAAAGTCATATCAAAATTAGTTTTTTGTAAATCCTCACTTTTATTCCTGACGTATACATAGATGTCACTGGATTTGTATAACAAGTGTGACTTTTGTCATTTCTTGTTTCTATTTTATATATATATATATGTTGTGTGTATATATAGGTTTAAAGAGACAATCCCTCTTTTATTGGGATGGGTTATTGTCAATTCTGTTATTCTGTACTAGTTCATTTATTATTATTATTTGTTATTTGCATCAATGTTTAAAAATCTTTTTTTTTTTTTTATAAAATGTATTATAATTAATATCAAAAGCATATACAGTTTAAGTTAGAATTATTAGCCCTACTGTGAATTTTTCACAGTGTTTCCTATAATATTTTTTTCTTCTGGAGAAAGTCTTATTTGTTTTATTTTGCCTAGAATAAAAGCAGTTTTTTAATTTTTAAAAACCATTTTAGGGTTAATTTAATGAGCCCCCTGAAGCAATATTTTTTCTTCGATTGTCTACAGAGCAAACCATTGTTATACAATGATTTGTCTAATTACCCTAACTCACTAATTTAACCTAGTTAAGCCTTTAAATTGCACTTTAAGCTGAATACTATTATCTTGAAAAATATCCAGTAAAATATTACGTACTGTCATCATGGCAAAGATAAAAGAAATCAGTTATTAGAAATGAGTTATTAAAACTATTATGTTTAGAAATGTGTTGGAAAAAAAATCTTTCCGTTAAACAGAAATTGGGTGAAAAAATATACAGGGAGGCAAATAATTCAGGAGGGCTAATAATTCTGACTGTTTTCTGTTCTCTCCAGATGACTACTTATGGGACGACAAAGATGAGGAAGAATTCGGAGACTGGGCCGATCGAATCCGAAGAGAGTATTTCAGCAAGCATCGAAGCCGTGAACAGAGAGAAGCGTCTTCCTCTGGACACAAGAAATCCAAGAGGGCGAAGGAGACTGAGGAGGATGAGAGGAGCCGAAAAGAGCTGAATGCCAGACTGGAGCGCGAGCATCAGGAGTACCTGCAGAGAGCGGCTCGAAAAGAGGAAGAGACGCGGCAGGGAAGGAAGAGGCGTTACGAGGAGCGATGCACTGCCACGTTTCACGGCTCGTCCAGCAAGGGTCAAGAAGGCCTGCTGGGATACGAGGACATCCCTTGGCCTGCTCCTCGTGGGTCGCTGGAGGAAATGGTGGCCGTTATGTTGCATGGCGCCGATCGGTCTGATTTGCCGGCTTTCCGGAAGATTCTCCGTCGGCAACAGGCGCTCTGGCATCCGGACAAGTTTGCCCAGCGCTGTGGAGGTCGACTGCTGGACTCGGATAGGAAGAAGATTCTGGACACGGTCACTGGACTCTCACAGGAGCTCAACAGACTCGCACAGAGCCTCAGATGATGCAGATTCACTGTCAGTTTGTTTAATTTTTATGCTTGTACTGCATGTAAGATGGTTTTTGAACGTTCAAATGCAAAATTAGTAGTAGTTGCTTTGTTGAAATAGGGGTGGCAGAGCAGGATTTTTTTTTCTTCAGTAATTTATTACTTGGGAAAAATTTTAAATAAAAAATCCTCCTCTGCCACCCCTATTTCAATAAAGCAACTACTACTAATTTAGCATTTGAACGTTCAAAACCATCTTACATGCAGTACAAGCATAAAAATCTAAATTAGAAGTATTTGCTTTATTGAAATAGGGGTGGCAGAGGATGTTTTTTAAAATTATTATTATTATTATTATTATTATTATTTTAATTATTTATTATTTGGTGGGGAAAAATAACATTGCAAACTGATCTGGGTATTTTCAGAATATTGTGACTACAGAAAGCAGAACCAGATAAACCAAAATTATAAAGATTTTATTGTTGTTAATTATAAATTTAAAACACTGGAATTAAAAACAAAATCACTAAAGAAAGAATGCTGACTACATTGTAGATTTCTGGATAAATCATAGATTTACAGTTGGGTTGAATGATCCAGTGACGTGATGGCTCTAAAAGACTTATTATTTGTAAATGATTTTTTTAAAAGGAAAGTTACACAACAAAAGAGAGATTTTGAATATTGTTGGAAACTGGTGGTCATTGACCATAGAAGAAAAAAGAAAATACTAATGTCAGTTGCTGCCAGTTTCCAACATTCTTCAAACTATATTATTTGCATGTTTTGTTGTTGAGTTCTGGATTTGCTTTCAAAAGAACTTCTAATTTGCTTTTCTGGAAATGAATAGTAAGTTAATTTGTGTTGAACTACATAAATGCACAATGAGGTGGAGGCTATAGACTGAATGATGTCACTGTCACATCGGGACCATTACAATCTACTTGAGAAAGAAAAATACACAGAGTTTGTTATTATCTGATAACGTCAAACAATATTTTATACTTCAACAAAGAGTTGTTTTGTGCTATAAATCTGCTGATTTTCAGGCGTTTAAACAAAGGACAGGCAGATGGTCTGTCCCTGGTCTGGATGAATACGACCCAGAATATATTAAATGCTGATGTGGTTGCCAGATCGCAGAAAAACCCTTGCTCCAGTTCACTTAACACTCATGAAATCAGAAATATGCTTACACTTACTAATTTACATTTATAGCATTTAAATCTGCTTTTAAAATATATTTTCCTTTTTTTATCGCAAAGTGACTGAGTGAACTTTTAAACAGCTAAAATATTTGCAACCTATGAATGATATTTCTATGGGTTTGTAGCACTGTTCTTGTTATTTAAAATAATTGTTTATATATAATTTGTTTATAACTATATAAGTGTATTTATTGCAATAGCTGAAATAAATAGCAGTTCAATTAAATAAGGATAAATAAGGCACGAAAGATACTTAAAAGCTAAGGATAAAAAAAATTAAATTTAATTCCACAATGTAAAAAAAACATGAGGTTGTAAGTTTGTTTGTATTAATTTAGGCGCTCTTTCACAGTTTTACACAGTCTGATACACACTCACAATATATAAAAACAATCACAATATATCGCTTTCAAAGTAAAACATATAAAAAGGGGATTTTATAACAAAGTACCTGGCAACCCTTGGGCGCAATCTGTAACACCGGCAGGGCTCGTGCATTACGGTAGTGATCTTTTTTTATTATGCGATTAACTTAAACATAAGGCATCCTTTATACTAGCACGTTTTTAAGGCTAGCTAGTTACTAGTTGTTGGTTTGTCAACACCCCTTCTTCATCCCTGTAAATCCTACGCTATTTCTGTCGTTTCAATGGCAAGGCGGCAATTAAAGGTACAGACGCCTATCGATTATTATTGTCCAGCCAGCTAGAGGTAAGAATACGTGAATATAATACCAGTAGTTCATTTTAGATAATACAGTCATAATTTACACCCGCGTGCTAAGAATATTAACTAGGTTTCTAAAAATAGGATTTGTAGGTTAATCGTTTTCGGTGCAGCCTAAGCCCGGTTTATTTAGACATACATCTTTAATAAATCGCAGTGCACGCTTTAGCAGGTCAACTTGAGTCTAATGCACGGATGTTGAATGCGGCTTGTGTCGCACACTTGATGGGGCAGGTTGCTTGTGCTGTGTCGGAGTGAATCTCGAAGGCCAGAGGCGGTTTGGGTGATCCAGGTGTCCGGGAGAGGAGAGGGAAGATGGGCTCGGGGTTTCGGAGTGAGGAGATGTGCTTGGCGCAGCTGTTCCTGCAGTCCGGCTCGGCGTACGCCTGCATCAGCGAGCTGGGGGAGATGGGACTGGTCGAATTTCGAGATGTGAGTTTGAGAGGATTTGATTCAAAACCTAGTCAACTGCCTACCTAGACTACAATGACAAGCCGTAGTAACAGTCAATCTATAAACCGTTATAGTATTTTCTTTCTCTTTTTTTGAGATAGGCCTACGTATCTTGTCCATTAACTTGTTCATTAGCCGTTGGTGCTTATGCTTTAGTTAAAAAAACTACAAGTACTTCTTCAATAGATGCTAGTATTGATGTATTAGATACTAGTTTTTATTTATTACATGCTGGTACTTATTAAATAGACACCAGTAGGCTACTAAAATGATAGTTCACCCCAAAATGAAAATTTACAAACCCTCAAGTGGGTAAAACCTGTAATCTGAAAACCTGTAATCGTCGGCATCCATAGTAGGAAAAGCAAATACTATGGAAGTCAATGGTTACAGGTTTTCAGCTTTCTTCAAAATATCTTATTTTGTGTTCAACAGAAGAGAGAAACACAAACAGGTTTGTGAAAAGCAAAGGGAGAGTATATGGTGACAGAACTTTCATATTTGGTTAAACTATACCTTTATCAATTAGTTATAGCTATTCATTACATGTTTATTACACACTAGTATTTATGCATAAGATACTGGTACTTTTTACTAGATACCAGTACTTTTTCATTAGTAGTAAATATTTCATTCGTCACTAGTAATTATATTGTTACTAGTAACAAATTATTAAATATACATTTGGTACTAGTATTCATTTAATTAGATACTAATTGTTATTACATAGTAGTATGTTTCTAATAAGATGCTTGTCCCTGTAAAATGTTATGCTTTGAGCTGATATCACAATGACTTGTATTTGTGATAAAACTTGTAGCTTGTGACTTCGGTTCAGTTTAGTACAGTACACTACGATTTAGTATGAGTAACCCTGATCAGACTTACATTTCCACTGCCAATAGTACACTTACATGCTATATGTGGTGTACACCAGAAAGTTGCATTCAACGTCATTTGATAGTCATGGTTTATGTCTTTGGGTACGATATTTTGTGCTAGGTACCAAAAAAAGTGGTATGGTATGCTATTTTGGTATCATTCACAACTTCAACCATACTATTCAGTGTAAATGAGCCATAACAGTTACCATTATCTAATGTTTGAGTACCAGTATCTGATAAATAAGAACTAATATGTAAATAATAAACACTAGTCTAGTACCTAAAGAAAACATGCTAATATCTAATGAATAAGTACTAATGAAAAAGACAATAGCTTAAAGAAATAGGTACATGTAGCATGAAATCAGATACTAGTATCATTCATTCATTTTCTTTTCAGCTTATAGTCCCTTTGTTAATCAGGGGTCGCCACAGCGGAATGAACCACCAACTTATCCAGCATATGTTTTACGCAGCGGATGCCCTTCCAGCCGCAACCCAACACTGGGAAACACACATACACTCTCACATTCACACACATACACTGCGGCCAATTTAGCTAATTCAGTTCACCTAGAGCGAATGTCTTTGGACTGTGGGGTAAACCGGAGCACCCGGAGGAAACCCACGTAAACACGGGGAGAACATGCAAACTCCACACAGAAATGCCAACTGACCCAGCCGGGGCTCGAACCAGTGACCTTCTTGCTGTGAGGAGATCGTGCTACCCACTGCGCCAAAATGGCTTGCCAAACAAAATAGCATTTCTGGGGCATCATATGCAAGTCATCTGATGTCAAAAATGCTGTGTAGGTAGATTGAGATCCACCACCTGAATTCTCAAATATTGATATGAGTGAATTGACATTATTTGGCAACCCATATGTGCTTACTGTGTAGGTGTGAAAAGGATTTCATTAAAGGGACAGTTCACCCAAAATGTACAATTATGCCATCATTTGCTCACCCTTGACTTGACTTGACAGGTTGATTTACGATTATTATTATTTTTTTGTTCTGATGAACACAAAAGAAGGTATTTTGAAGAATGTTAAAAAACTGTAACCAATGACATCCATAGTAGAAAAAAGAAATGCAAGTAAGTCAGTCGTTACAGGTTTCCGACATTCTTCAAAATATTTTCTTTTGTGCTTTACAGAATTAAAAAAAACTGATTTGGAAAAAATCAAGTTGTGACTAAATGATGGCAGGTTTTTTATTTTTGAGTGAACTGTCCCTTTAAATGTGTTTTGAGGCGCATGTTAAAGTGAGCACATTTAGACTGGAAACAGAGGGAAGCCGATGTGTGTCATCTAGGTTAATGTCCTGGTTAAGGCTGATGAGTTGAATCAATTACTTGCTTCAAAAAAATAGCAAGGCTGGTTAAAAGCCTGTGTTTTCTATTCAGCCTGAGGTTGTATGACATTAACACAAGCACATATGTAGGCCCAGTGTTGGTCACAGATGTGTGTGCCCTACTGTTTTGTTGTCATCAGTAAGGGTTGTTGACATTTAACATTTTTCCGGTTTATTTATTTATTCATTTAATAATTTTGGTTATATGCAGGAACAAGGTAAACAAAATTGGCCATAGTGTGTGATTGTGTGTATGAGAAAGAGTGTATGGGTGTTTCCCAGTGCTGGGTTGCGACTGGAAGGGCATCCGCTGCAAAAAAACATATGCCAGAGTAATTGGCGCTTCATTCCACTGTGGCGACCTCTGATAAATCAGGGACTAGGCCGGAGGATAGTGAGTGAGTTTTATGCAGATTATTTTTGTTTTTTATCTGTTATATTTAAAATAAACTGAAAATTAATTGTGGACAGCTTGAAATTATAATTCTCAAAATTTTTCATTCATTAATTTTCCTTCGGCTTAGTCCCTTATTTGTCAGGGGTCACCACAGCGGAATGAACCACCAATTACTCTTGCATATGTTTTTTTTATTTAGCCTGATTAACATGATTTAATGCTTATTGCCCAATGCTTTAATCTGAAGTATCATTGAATTACTGCAGTGCCCAGAACCTTGTCTGGTTGTATTTAGATTGTAATATTTGATCATAATCTGATGATGTCTTGCAGCTCAACCCCAGCGTCAGCTCTTTCCAGCGCCGATTCGTCAGTGAAATCAAGAGATGTGAGGAGATGGAGAGGATTCTGGGTAAGAGATCTATATTGAGCACACTTTTCTACAGTCGTGGGCAAACATTTTGAGAATTACATAAATATTGGAAATTGGAAAATGCTTAAGTTTTTAAAAGAGCAATTTTCATATACTCCAGTTATGAAGAGTGATCAGATGAATTGCATAGTCCTTCTTTGCCATGAAAATTAACTTAATCCTGAAAAAACCTTTCCACTGCATTTCATTGCTGTCATTAAAGGACCTGCTGAGATCATTTCAGTAATCGTCTTAACTCAGGTGAGAATGTTGACGAGCTCAAGGCTGGAGATCATTATGTCAGGCTGATTGGGTTAGAATGGCAGACTTGACATGTTAAAAGGAGGGTGATGCTTGAAATCATTGTTCTTCCATTGTTAACCATGGTGACCTGCAAAGAAACGCGTGCAGCCATCATTGCGTTGCATAAAAATGGCTTCACAGGCAAGGATATTGTGGCTACTAAGATTGCACCTAAATCAACAATTTATAGGATCATCAAGAACTTCAAGGAAAGAGATTCAATTCTTGTTAAGAAGGCTTCAGGGCGTCCAAGAAAGTCCAGCAAGCGCCAGGATCGTCTCCTAAAGAGAATTCAGCTGCGGGATCGGAGTGCCACCAGTGCAGAGCTTGCTCAGGAATGGCAGCAGGAAGGTGTGAGCGCATCTGCATGCACAGTGAGGCGAAGACTTTTGGAAGATGGCCTGGTGTCAAGAAGGGCAGCAAAGAAGCCACTTCCCTCCAAAAAAAACATCAGGGACAGATTGATCTTCTGCAAAAAGTATGGCGAATGGACTGCTGAAGACTGGGGCAAAGTCATATTCTCCGATGAAGCCCCTTTCCGATTGTTTGGGGCATCTGGAAAAAGGCTTGTCCGGAGAAGAAAAGGTGAGCGCTACCATCAGTCCTGTGTCATGCCAACAGTAAAGCATCCTGAGACCATTCATGTGTGGGGTTACTTCTCATCCAAGGGAGTGGGCTCACTCACAATTTTGCCCAAAAACACAGCCATGAATAAAGAATGGTACCAAAACACCCTCCAACAGCAACTTCTTCCAACAATCCAACAACAGTTTGGTGAAGAACAATGCATTTTCCAGCACAATGGAGCACCGTGCCATAAGGCAAAAGTGATATCTAAGTGGCTCTTGGACCAAAACGTTGAAATTTTGGGTCCATGGCCTGGAAACTCCCCAGATCATAATCCCATTGAGAACTTGTGGTCAATCCTCAAGAGGCGGGTGGACAAACAAAAACCCACTAATTCTGACAAACTCCAAGAAGTGATTATGAAAAAATGGGTTGCTATCAGTCAGGATTTGGCCCAGAAGTTGATTGAGAGCATGCCCAGTCGAATTGCAGAGGTCCTGAAAAAGAAGGGCCACCACTGCAAATACTGACTCTTTGCATAAATGTCATGTAATTGTCGATAAAAGCCTTTGAAACGTATGAAGTGCTTGTAATTATATTTCAGTACATCACAGAAACAACTGAAACAAAGATCTAAAAGCAGTTTAGCAGCAAACTTTGTGAAAACTAATATTTGTGTCATTCTCAAAACTTTTGCCCACGACTGTAGTGCTGTCAAACAATTGATTGAGAATTATTGCAACCAAAATAAGGGTTCGTCTTTACATAATACATGCGTGTGCTTTATATATATTCTTAACCTGTATATATAAATGCATACCAGTATGTATATTTTTGAATATGATCTACATGTGTGTATTTATATATACATACTAAATATACACAGCATATATAACACATTTATATTATGTAAATACAAACTTTTATTTTGAATGTGGCTTATCAAAGCATGATAGTTAACTGTTTGACATCACTACACTTTTCATTTTAGATTAGCTCTCAGATTGTACTTAACTGAACTTCTGTTATAGTGATAGCTATTAGGGTAAAATTACTTTTCTATAGTTTGATATATATTCCATTTGTTTTTCTTAAATGTGCTTTGGTAGATCAAAAGTAGCATAACTGTCATTTTTCCAGGGTTTATTTTATTATTTTCTGGAGTAAGGCAAGAAACAAGCACTATTCTTGTACATGATGACAGACTTTGTTCTGAATTGAGCTCTTCTGCTGTGATTGGTTTTTAAACATTAGCTTCTTTGTTTCCTGCACCTGTAGGGTATCTGCTGAGGGAAATTAGGAAGGCTAATATTGCTGTGCCAGAGGCTGAAGTTCCTCCTGTTGCTCCTGCACCCAAAAATGTCTTGGAGATCATGGTAGGTGCTGTGATGTACTGATAATGACTGTTTTAGTACACCAGATGATTGTGCCAAATAATTATAATTATAGTTTCTGTAAATACTGACTTGGGTCTGTTCATTCAACCAAAAACTTTGTTTGGTTTGAAGACCAAAAAAGGTGTAAAAAAGCAAACCTGGTCCTTAAACTCTGGATTCTAAGTCTGGTTTCTCCCATGTTTTTTTTCTTCTCCATTTGGTAGAGCTACCCTATAGTGAATAATATCCTTCAACAATGACATTCATACTCAACTGAATCATCATTGAACTAATTACAACAAAGTCAGCATCCTGTAGAACTGAATGTGTCTAAAAATCTGAGCTGAGTCCCCTTTAAAAAACAGCCAATAGCTTTTTGTTTGATCCCAGCTCTGCCAAATCAAATGAAAAGCAAATGAGAAGCTTCTTGAAGGGGGCGGGACATGTCAGATACTAGAGAGCATTTGATTGGTCAAGATTTGATGAGAAACCTAAAATTGAGGTGATCTGAATAAAAACCGTTGATCCAGTTAGGCGGAAGTAAAAAACTGCACTAAATTTTGGATGATTTTATCGGTTTTATATATATAAATTTTGTCACTGTTTTGGAACACACTAGATATTATAGATGTCCTTAAAACTAACATACTGATACTAACATCTAAATGGGACCTTTAAGTTTTGAAACGTGGAGGGTGAGTGGCTGATGACAGAATTTAAAGTTTTTGGATGAACTGTCTCTTAACGTGTGTAACAACTTAATGTATTTCGCATTTAAATACAAATTGCGTTTTTGTGGCCATGTAAACACAGCCTAAGATTCTACACCCCTAAAAGAGAATTCAGCTCCTTCCCATGCAGTTTTATTCAATTACAGTGTGTATATTTCTGGCTTAATGGCCATGTGCTCAGTGGTTTGTGGTAATTGATTGTTTATGAGAGCTCCAGTTTTCAGCGCCAAGACCTAGTGTTGGTAATTGACCGTGTCAAGTTGCCTACAGTGATTGATTGTATAATGTATAATGTGGTAAGAGAAAGCCTTCTGCGAATGGAGCGGGGGATTGATTATGCGTAGCGGATTCATCATGCGTGGCTTTTTTAGCAATAAAATCACATTTTAATATGACCTGTTAACGTGTTAAATAATGTTTTAGCCAATCATATACAGTTGAAGTGAGAATTATTAGTCCTCCTGAATTATTAGCCCACCCGTCTATTTTTTTCCTCCAATTTACGTTTAACCAAAAGAAAACAAATTTCAACACATTTCTAAACATAATAGTTTTAATAACTCATTTCTAATAACTGAATTCTTTTATCTTTGCCATGTTGACAGTACATAATATTTTTCAAGATACTTGTATTCAGGTTAAAGTGCAATTTAAAGGTTTGACTAAGTTAATTATGTTAGCTATGCGAGTTAGGGTAATTAGGCAAATCATTGTATAACAATGGTTTGTTTTGTAGACAAAGAAAAAATTTATTGCATAAAAGAGCTAACAATTTTGACCTTAAAATGGTTTTTAAAAAAAATAGAAAACTGCTTTTATTTTAGCCAAAATAAAACAAATAAGACTTTCTCCAGAAGACAAAATATTATAGGAAATACTTTGAAAAAATCCCTGCTCTGTTAAGCATCATTTGGGAAATATTTGATAAAAAGAATTAAAAAACTTCACAGGAGGGCGAATAATTTTGACTGTAGGAGTTTTATTGATGTTTGTGTGTGATTTATCAGTCTTGAATGTGTAAGTCTGATGTGTTTTGCTGCTGGTGTGTTTCCAGGAGCAGCTGCAGAGGCTGGAGGTGGAGCTCAGCGAAGTGGCCAAGAATAAAGAGAAGCTGCAAAGGAACCTGCTGGAGCTGATGGAGTACACACACATGCTGAGGATCACACGCTCATTTGTGCACAGCCGCTCCAGGGTGCGCCGATCCCAACACACACTAATCTGGCAGCTAGTCTGCAATACTCTAAATCAGGGGTCACCAACCCTGTTCCTGGAGAGCTACCTTCTTGCTGAATTCAGCTCCAACCCTGATCAAACCATAGACTGGATCAAACACACCTGAATAGGACGTGAAGCAGCACTTGATAATTACAGACAGATGTGTTTGGTCAGGGTTGCACCTGAAATCTGCAGTAAAGTAGCTCGCCAGGAACAGGGTTGGTGACCCCTGCTCTATGTGCTATGGAAAAGACCACTTGGAAATTCTCAGTTTTTCTGGATTTACAATTTATAGATTCGTGTTTGGGTAAAACATAATTTTTGTCTTGTTTTACAATCTACTGATAACATTTCTTCTAAATTTGAGATAGGAATGTCATTTAGAGCTTAAAATGGTCCAAATATAAAAAAAATCCCATGTTATTAGAGATGTTTTATCCATTTTAGAAAACACAGTATCATTTTTTTAATTAGTTAAATTGATTAAATAGTTAATCAATAAATGTAAATACTTGGAGGAATAACCTTGATATTCAATCACAACAAATAAAAACATTTGTTAGTTTGACCAACGGTTTTTTTTGGAAAAAATGCTTTAAATATATTTATTAAAATATTTTAGAAACTATCCTTCCTTACTAGGCTTAGTCCATGATTTATCAGGGGTCACCACAGTGTAATGAACCGCCAATTACTCTTGCATATGTTTTATGCTGTGGATGCCCTTACAGCTGCAACCCAGTACTGGAAAACACACATACACACTCTCATTCACACACACACTCATACACTATGGCCAGTTTAGTTTATTCAATATTTTTGAAACTCTTTAAATATATTTGATATTTGAAAGAACCTTTATCAGACCTTTATAGAATAAAACATAAATCAACATTTTACTCAAACACATACCTACTGTATTAAATTCAGTAAATCCAGAGATAATAATATATTATATACATATTTATATATATATTTAGATATATATTTCTTTTTTTAAATTTAAAAATAACCCTTATGTTTAAGGTAGATGATGAATTTCTGTGATTTTCTTTGTTCAGAAATCTTTTAAATCATAATAATAATAATAAACTTTGCATTTTTGTATCTGAAGCAAATTTTAAAAGTGAATTTGCATATGTAGAAAGCATATTAAATAAATTAAATTGCCTTATTTTAAAATTAAATTTTAGACCTGGTAGGGTCTCCCAAGGCAAAAAGGTCTTAGGTGACAGGTCAGACTAAGTGCGATTCAAAAACTCCTTATGAGTAAAATAACATTGAGGACCGTGACGTCGCCCGGTATGGCGCAGCCGGGGCCACACCCTGGAGCCAGGCCTGGGGTTGGGGCTCGTATGCGTTTAGCATGGGCTTAGCCCGAAGGAGCGACGTGGGACCATCCTCCTGCAGGGGGAGCCGTAAGGGGCCGGTGTATTGTGGAACGGGTGGTGGTCGAAGGTTGGGACCACGACAACCCGATCGTCAGGCACAGAAACTGGCTCTTGGGACATGGAATGTCACCTCACTGGGAGGGAAGGAGCCCGAGCTTGTGCGGGAGGTGGAACGGTACCGACTAGAGATAGTTGGGCTCACCTGCACGCACAACTGGGGCTCTGGAACTCAACTTCTTGAGAAGGGCTGGACTTTCTTCTACTCTGAAGTTGCTCACGGTGAGAGGCGGCGGGCTGGTGTGGGCTTGCTTATAGCTCCCCAACTTAGTTGCCATGTGTTGGAGTTTTCCCCGGTGAACGAGAGGGTCGCCTCCCTGCGCCTTCGGGTCAGGGATAGGTCTCTCGCTGTGGTTTGTGCCTACGGGCCAAACACCAGTGTAGAGTACCCGGCCTTCTTGGAGTCCTTGGGAGGGGTGCTGGAAGGTGCTCAGACTGAGGACTCCGTTGTTCTACTGGGGGACTTCAATGCCCACGTGGGCAATGACAGTGATACCTGGAGAGGCGTGATTGGGAGGATCGGCCTCCCTGATCTGAATCCGAGTGGTGTTTTGTTATTGGACTTCTGTGCTAATCACAGTTTGTCCATAACAAACACCATGTTCGAGCATAAGGGTGTCCATCAGTGCACATGACACCAGGACACCAAGACACCCTAGGGCGGAGGTCAACCGGAGGTCACCGTAAGGTCTGTGGTGCCTGTCGGGCGGCAATCCACGAACCTGGTGGTGGACACCAGAAGTAAGGGATGCCGTCAAGCTGAAGAAGGAGTCCTACAGGGCTTGGTTGGCTTGCAGGACTCCCGAGGCAGCTGATGGGTACCGGCAGGCCAAGCGTGCTACAGCCCGGGCGGTTGCGGAAGCAAAAACTTGGGCCTGGGAAGAGTTCGGGGAGACCACGGAGGAAGACTATCGGTCGGCTCCAAAGAGATTCTGGCCAACCGTTCGGCGCCTCAGGAGGGGAAAGCAGCTCCACATCAACACTTTACAGTGGAAGTGGGGAGCTGTTGACCTCGACTGGGGATGTTGTCGGACGGTGGAAGGAATACTTTGAGGATCTCCTTAACCCCACCAACATGTCTTTCATTGAGGAAGCAGAGACTGGGGATGCAGGGGTGGATGCACCCATCAAGCTGAGGTAGTTTGGAAGCTCCACAGTGGCAAAGCAGCCGGGGTGGATGAGATTCACCCTGTGTATCTTAGGTCTCTGGATGTTGTAGGGCTGTCTTGGCTGACACGTCTCTACAATATCGCATGGAGGTTGGGGACAGTACCTCTGGACTGGGCAACTGGGGTGGTGGTTCCCATTTTTAAGAACGGGGACCGGAGGGTGTGCTCCAACTATAGGGGGATCACACTCCTCAGCCTCCCTGGGAAAGTCTATGCCAGGGTACTGGAGAGGAGGATCCGGCCGATGGTTGAACCTAGGATCCAGGAGGAACAATGCGGTTTTCGTCCGGCCCGTGGTACACTGGACCAGCTCTATACCCTCACCAGGGTGCTCGAGGGTTCATGGAAGTATGCCCAACCAGTCCACATGTGTTTTGTGGACTTGGAGAAGGCATTCGACCGTGTCCCTCGTGGCATTCTGTGGAGGGTGCTCTGGGAGTATGGGGTCAGAGGCACTCTGTTAAGGGCTGTCTCATCCCTGTATGTACAGAGTAGGAGTTTGGTTCGCATTGCCGGCAATAAGTCAGACTTGTTTCCAGTGCATGTTGGACTCCGGCAGGGCTGCCCTTTGTCACCAATTCTGTTCATAATTTATATGGACAGAATTTCAAAGCGCAGCCTTGAGCTGGAGGGGGTCCGGTTCGGGGGGCACAGGATTTCATCTCTGTTATTCGCAGACGATGTTGTTCTGTTGGCTGCATCGAACATGGACCTTCAGCATGCACTGGAGCGGTTTGCTGCCGAGTGTGGCACAGCTGGGATGAGAATCAGCACCTCCAAGTCCGAGGCCATGGTGCTCCACCGGAAAAAGGTGGTTTGCCATCTCCAGGTTGGAGGAAAGTCCTTACCCCAGGTGGAGGAGTTCAAGTATCTTGGGGTTTTGTTCACGAGTGAGGGAAGGATAGAACGTGAGATTGACAGGCGGATTGGTGCAGCGGCAGCAGTAATGTGGTCAATGTACCAGTCTGTTGTGGTAAAGAAGGAGCTGAGCCGAAAGGCAAAGCTCTCGATTTACTGATCAATCTACGTTCCTACTCTCACCTATGGTCATGAGCTTTGGGTCATGACCGAAAGGACAAGATCTCGGATACAAGCGGCCTTGTAGGGGTGTTTCCTTCGAAGGGTGGCAGGGCGCACCCTTATAGATAGGGTGAGGAGCTCTGTCACCCGGGAGGAGCTCAGAGTAGGGCCGCTGCTCCTCCACATCGAGAGAAGTCAGCTGAGGTGGCTCGGGCATCTGTTTCGGATGCTCCTGGACGCCTAGCTAGGGAGGTGTTCCAGGCATGTCCCACCAGGAGGAGGCCTCGGGGAAGACCCAGGACACGCTGGAGGGACTATGTCTCTCGGCTGGCCTGGTACGCCTCGGGATCCCCCCGGAGGAGCTGGAGGAAGTGTCTGGGGAGAGGGAAGTCTGGGGTTCTCTCCTAAGACTGCTGCCCCTGTGACCCGGCCCCGGAAAGCGGTTGAAAATGAATGAATGATTGAATGAATAAAATTAAATAAACAAATTAAATAAACAAATTGTTTCTAATTATTTGTTAAAAAGTATCAAAATATAGGTGAAATGATATTCCATTAGCATTCGATGTTTAAAAATTAAATAAAAATTGTTTACGAGATACATATTCTGACTTTGCCTATAATATATATAGTATTCATAAAAAAAAAATTTATATTTAAAATGATTAAAATTGGTTCAAACCTAGTGGATTGGGTTAATAGCAATGTATGAAGAAAAAAGTTTTTAAAAAAGTATGAAGGTTTATAATAAATTTGTGTTTATTTTAAGCATTTTGGTGCTGCACTATGATCTGTAAATAGATTATTTTGAAATGCCATCAAATGATTCTTATTCTAAATATGCCTGAAATTCAGTTTTTGCTGTATAAACTATCATTACACTGGATGAAAATTTACTGAGTGCCTTAGTAAATCAAGACAGAAATATACAATGGTCATTATATTTTGCTTAGAAAAAAACAAGGACACATTCTAATGTACAGAGAAATAAAATGAAAGCTGCATTACACTTTCACACTGTATTTCACTGACCCGCATATGTGTGTCTTGTTTAGCATGAAGCCTTGGGCCCTCAGTATGAAGAGTTTCCATCTCTGGAGACTGAATCAGTGACAGGCTGCACCAGTATGCAGAGACTGGGCGCCAAACTCGGGTGAGTCACAAAAACACTCTCACTCTTCATAATACACTCTAGTGTTGTCCCACCTAAAAAAAGTTGTTATATATTTGTTCTGTTGTATTTCTATTGCTTATGTTTATTACTGACTGTTCACTTGTTTTCCATAGTATTTTAACCTTATGTAAGTTAGGCTAGTAGTTTCTTCTTTAATACCGACATCAGAATTAGGAACTATGGAGTTATTCAGAAGGCTAAATGGCACAATTTAGAAGAAAGTTTTCCGTTTTGGGCAAGCTACTCTGAAACTACGCTTTTAAAAGCAGCAGGTTACATTGAAATTACTTTTTTCACAATGTAAATTACAAATAAGTGAATAAGCGCTAATGAGAGATGTTTTAAGTAAAATATTTGAAAGTTAAATCAATGCAATTATGATCTCAAAGACTATTTTATAGCATTACTGAAACTGTCAAGAGCTAAAGTGCAACACATTTATGTATGCAAGTAGCTTATGTTAAACAGTAGCATTTTCTCAACAACAAAAACAGTGCAACAGATTTTGTTTTGGTAATATATTATATTAAAGCGTTCGCATAATGTTCTTACTTCACATTAATTGCCAGTTGTTAGAATACTTTATGAATTGAATTTCAACTTTAAAAGTTGTGTGTGATATACCTAATGATGTACTACACTATTTTAAGGGCCATTTATGTCTTTCCATCTAAAATTGTCCAATAAAACAATTATCATGCCAGCTTGTTACTGTAAACGGAAGCTCACAACACTTGCTCCGCCTCCAAGTGTTTCACCGGAATGTAAATATGCATTCTGTGTGAATATCACCTAAAGTCAAATTTTACTCTGTAAGCAGGTACCGTCTGTTTCAAAAAGCAAAATGGAATATAGCAAATGTCAAGCTTAGGCATGGGCCAGTATAAGATTCTGATGATATCACAGTATCTGATGTATTCTGATGGCATCACGATACTGTGATTACTGCTCTAAAATATGTTCTTTTTAAATGTCTCCGTAATAAACAACAACTTTTTCTTCCCATTGAACAAAATATATTTCATTTTAAGAAACATTTAAAATATTTTGGAACAGTAAACATGTCAGGCTAAATAATTAACATAAATCTGCTATCTTCGTTAGTGTCAAAAACATGTCTTGAAAAGGCATCTTTGGATATCTTTCTTTTGTCTGGATATAAAGTAAGCCTAATAACGCTTGGATGTGGGTGTGTAAGCGATTTGTTTTTGAAATGTTCATTGAATCTTGAGCTGCTGGAGATACTGTTGCTCTTTGACACTTAAAAAAACAACAACTTACATAAACCACAGGAACGGTATAACAGAAAATTTTTGCGGTTTTAAAACTGTGACTTGAAACCAGTTATCGTCCCATACCTAGTCAAGCTACACTGCTGTTAGGTAAAAAAGTAGTACTGAAAAACTCTACAAAAAAAGTGCTGACTATTCACATTGTGCAAAACAAGGAAAACTTTTTTTTTTTTAATCCTTCATTTTTATTTTTTATTCCTGTTCCACTGAAAATTTTGGCAGAACAGGTGAAAATCTGAACAACTGGACTGACAGGACCAGTAGTAAAAATTCATCAACGTTGAGCTGTGCTTGAGCTTTTAACTCTGGCAAATAAAGACATTAAACATGTGTAAATATTGTAATTTAAACTAACACTGTAGCAAATTTTCCCAATGGTATCAAAAATGGTATCAAGTATCAGTACGTTTTAAGGTATCATATTGTAAGGTATGGTTCATTTTACGGTATCGTGTTTTAAGGTATCGTATTGTAAGGTATCATTTTTAGGGTATCTTTTTTTAGGGTACCCTTTTTTAAGGTATCGTATTGTAAGGTATCATTTTTTTTAGGGTATCATTTTTTAAGGTATTCTATTGTAAGGTATGGTTTTTTTAGGGTATCGTTTTTTAGCGTATCATTTTTTTTAAAGGTATCGTATCAAGTATCATCACAACACTAGTCCACGTTTTCACAGATCTTCCATGTTTTCATCTGATGCTTGTGTTCTCTGTGTTTTCCATCTGTGTGTGCTGCAGTTTTGTCTCAGGATTGATCCAGCGGGTGAAGGTGGAGGCGTTTGAGCGCATGCTGTGGCGAGTCTGTAAAGGTTACACCATCCTCAGCTACGCAGAAGTGGACGAGAGCCTGGCCGATCTTGACACAGTAGGCAAACCTGCGAAATATTATATTTCCGAATGGCTATAATTACATTCAAGTGGTTTGGTTCATCAAAATGTGCTGCATGGTTCAATCACGGCTGTGTGTTTGTTTCACAGTTTCAGATGATGGCCGTCTGCCGCAGCGAGAGCGTGTTAATGTATTCAGATGGATGATTTGCTCTGTTTACAGAGGCTGTGTTGTGTTTGTGTGCTTTAGGGGGAGATCAGGAAGAATGTGGTGTTTCTCATCTCCTTTTGGGGCGATCAGATTGGGCAGAAGGTGCAAAAGATTTGTGACTGGTGAGAGAAGACTTTGATGGAGACAGTATTCCTCATATAAAAATTTTTAGAGGCTGTTCACACAAAACACATTCCATATTTTATACATTATAATAGGGTATATGCAGAAAGATTTTAATTTTCAGTAACCTAGTTCAAGCGCCTCCGGTGAACTGTATGCCTTTACTCAATGGAGTTTCTACGCTAGCCTCCTGCTCCTGATGGCACTTGTGTTTAAACAGGATTTAATCTCGTTTTATGCTTCTACAACTAAATGAATGCTTAAGTCTATTCAACAGATTATATTTTAATTACATTACAACATCGATGGTGTAAAAGGAACCATGTGAAATTGGAAATAGTCACGTTAACCTTTCACCGGAAGTTTATCGGTTGGAGAAAAAACACTAGCTGTGCATATACCCTATTATACATCTGACGGTATACATCTGAATGCAAGTTTCAGAAAGTTTGACTATCAAATCTTAGTGAACAATATGGTGAAAAAACATGTCCTAAATTAAGTTTAAGTTTCTTGTTAAAGAGAGATAGTTCACCCACACTCAAAAAATTACTTTTGCTGCTTGTTCAAACTACTTATTTAAAATGAGCTGAAACAACACAATTCTTGAGGATTTTGGGGGAACAACTTAATTGTTTTATGTTCAATCCACTTCAATTTGTAAAAATTATTAAATTAACTTAATTAATTTGTGTTGGGACAACATGAAGGAATTGTGTGGAACCCAGCATTTTCTACAGTGCAAAAAGGAAAATGACCCCATCAGTTATTTTCCCTCATGTGGGTGTATGATCTTGTATGATTTTATCACACAAAAGAAGATATTTTGAAGAATGCTGGTTTCTGGCACCCATCTTTTGTGTTCAACAGAAGAAAGAAACTCAAATAGGTTTTGAACAAGTGAAGGGTGAATTTTCTGAATTTTAATTGTTGGGTGAACGTTCCCTTAAAGGTTGTTCAAGACCACACCGACTTTATATGTTTCTTTTATTTAAATTATTTGTGAATGGAGATTAACATGATATTATTAAAAACAATAAATACTAAATATAAATGCAATATAAAATATATAATATATTGTTTTGTAAAAAACAAGTGTACTTTCTTTATTCTATTTATTTATTTATTTATTTTAATTGGTTAAAACCATAATAAAACAAAATTGAACACAAATAGTATTTTTATTTTTTGTCCCAGGTCTCTTCAGCATCATAAACACTGACCCAATTTGTGACTCAAAAATAGACTCACCATTTTAGGATGGCACTAACAGTGCAAAACACAGAAAACAGTGAGACTTCCAATTGAAGTATAAGGTCTATTGACTATATATAATAACTTGTATATATAAATAATAACTAATTTAATTTACTTATATAATAACTAATTGAATAATTTTTTTCTAATAACTGATTTTGATAGTTATATATTTGATAGTACATTATATTTTACTAAATATTTTTTAAGATAATAGTATGCAGCTTAAAGTGCAATTTAAAGGCTTAACTAGGTTAATTAGGTTAATTAGGCAAGTCATTGTATAACAGTGGTTTGTTGTGTAGCCAATTGAAAAAAATATTGCTTAAGGGGGCTAATAATATTGACTTTAAAATGGTTTTTAAAATTAATAACAGCTTTTATTCTGGTCAAAATAAAACAAATAAGAAAAATATTATCAGAAATACTGTGAAAAACTCATTGCTCTGTTAAACATAATTTGGGAAATATTTGGGGAAAATAATTCACAGGAGGGCTAATAATTCTGACTTCAATTGTATATGTAGTGGAAAACAACAGTCACATTTAATTTTTCTATATGATTTTTGCAGTTATCACTGTCATATTTACCCTCATCCCGAGACAGACGAGGAAAGAGCCGATGTTATGGACAGCCTGAAGACTCGCATTCAAGACCTACACAACGTATGTCTTCTGCTTTCCTCTGCCCCTTTAGTGCCTCCTTGAGGAGCTTTTCGTTATTGAACTATAACGTTATTGGTTTGTCCTCTGCTAATAATGCTGATGTTATCTAATTCACCAGAGAAACCGCTTAATCATGTGAGCCTGCACTGTCATAATTAAATATTAATGAAGCTGTCTTTGGTTAGGTTTTGCACCGCACTGAGGATTACTTGAAGCAAGTCTTGCATAAAGCTTCAGAGTCTGCACAGTCATGGGTGCTGCAGGTGAAGAAGATGAAGGCCATTTATCACATCCTCAACCTCTGCAGTTTCGATGTCACAAATAAGTGTCTCATTGCTGAAGTGTGGTGTCCCATTAGTGACCTGGCCAATCTGCGGCGGGCGCTCGAGGAGGGATCGGTGAGTAAGTGGGGTATAGATTTTAAACTAATTAGTAATGGATTGATGCACCTACTAGAGCAGGTTTTCAGTCTTTTTTCAGCTATTTATACTTTATTATAAATTTATATTATGTTATAAATTATTATTACATTATAAATGGGTCAAATATATTTTTTTGAAAAAAAATAAAATAAAATATATATATATATATTTATACAGCAGTTCTGTCTGGTTCTTGAATCTGACTGGCTGGTGCGATTAACAGCATAGCATAGCATGCGATAGCCTGCCAGTAACAGCACTCATACTGCCTCTTCACCCTTCACCTTTGTGTATTACTCCACCCACATACAGCAACAAGCAGAGGACTCTACAGTTTGAAAAATATTGCTGTTTTTGTGCAACATAGTGTACTTCTGAGGCTTTTTAAGTCCAGAATGTAGTTGTTTAGATTGCACCTATGCAGTTTATTAATAAGGATAGTGCCTATTTTTTTAATATTTATAATTTCTGAGAGACAGCGTGTCGGCGGCCATTAGCCTGTCTTTGAGCAAAGACGGTTGACAATGTTCATCCACAAGATGGCGACAGAGACCGCATAATAAGCCCTAAGAGAAAACCAGGGTTATTTCAAACTACAGCTGGTCAAATCATTATTAAACAGGTAAATGACTTTCTAAGTCGATCTCTGTCTTTTGTATGTTGTAGTGCTGTATTTATACCATAGTAATATTGTGATCTCCCGATTGCAACAGAGAAATACTGGGAGATATCTCTGTAGACTGATGGCATTTCATGCCGTTCAGCCTTATAATCTTAAAATGTGAACAAAAGCACCTGTTTTGTCATCACTTTAGACATTATGCTAGAGAATCAT
Source organism: Danio jaintianensis (assembly GCA_903798115.1). Lineage (NCBI taxonomy): Eukaryota > Metazoa > Chordata > Actinopteri > Cypriniformes > Danionidae > Danio > Danio jaintianensis. The sequence goes on from CAIGQV010019090.1 coordinate 5,201,388, forward strand.
TCAAACGCTAGCTCTAAAATGATGTTAGTGAATGAACAACTGTTTCTGCTGTTCTGACGTCAGCTGCAGATGTGAGTGAATGGCGGAAGAAAGTAGTTCCTCTTACAAAAGGGTTTTGAGACCCTCCGTGTTTGATTTTCTTTTTTATACACACGATTATGCCGTCGAACTGCTGTATAAACGCAATATCACACTCGTAGCAGTGCGATGTGGCTGTATATCGTCACTGGAGGAGACTAAGGCACCAATGCACCAATGACCAATGCATGCCTCCCACCAGTGCCGATATACAGCCACATCGCACTGCTACTCATGTGATATTGCTCATATATATATATATATTTATTTTATTTATTTATTTATTTTTATTATTTATTATTTTTATTTATTATTATTATTTTTAAGTTACATTATACTTTTTATCTACTGTTTTTCGCAGTTATTTGCTTATTTAATTTAAATTGTATTTATTAATTGTCATCAAATTATTAGTTTGTTTTTTGTGTAAATTTTATTTATGCATTATTTTCATTTTTTATCATTTATTTACTTGAATCTGATTTAATATGTTCATTAGATTGTAATAATTATAACTATTTAATCTATTTTTAATCTCATTTTAATTAATTTTGTACTCTGCTATATTTATTCATATTTTATTATTGATTGTAGTCTAATTTTGTTTGTATTTTGTCTCACTTTTATTTATGCATTTATTTGAATAAATTGTTTGATAATTTCTTTCCTATTTAATATGTTCATAGTATTAATATGATTATAATAATTTAATCTATTTTTAATTTATGTTTATTAATCTGATAGAAAATGCTTTAAATATTAATTTATCTTTGTTATTTTATAAATTAAATTCTTTATTAATTATCTTTATTTATAGGGTTCGTATTCTGTCTTAAAGGGATAGTTCACCCCAAAATGCACGTTTTCTCACCATTTAATCATACTCCAGTGGTTCCAAACTTTTATGAATTTCTTTCCTTTGATAAACACAAAACAAAATATTCTGAAGAGCATTGCAAAAAGCAGCCATTGACATCCATAGTAGAAACAAAAAAATACTATGGAAGTCAGTGGCTGTTTTTTTCCCAACGTTCTTCAGTATATCATCCTTTGAATGAAACTCAAACAGGTTAAGTGGAGGATGAATAAATGCTGACAGAATTTTCTTTTTTGAGTGAACTGTCCCTTTAGTATCCTCAACTTGGTCGACTTACATTGAAAAATATGTCTGTCTGAAAAAAAACTTTACTGGCTGTAAACATCTTATTAACAGTTCGAATGTAAAATGTTTTTGTTTCAGTTGACTTTTCGTTGCATTTACACTGTTCTGACCAGCAGGTGTCGGCAATGTGTAGCATAACGATTGAATGTTTTTTCAAAGCTGCTGACTCAATTGGTTTGAATTTTTTTTTTAAAGCTTTGTGTCTCCCATCTTTAGCTGTAACTGCAGCCTCTTTTAACTTTCTTGATAGAGAAAAGGTGATGCCACAGTCCCATCTTTTGTGAACCGTATCCCGAGCAGTGACACTCCACCAACACTTTTGAGGAGCAACAAGTTTACCTCAGGCTTTCAGAGTATAGTGGAAGCCTATGGAGTGGGCGACTATAGAGAGGTCAGCCCGGGTGAGTGCAACAGTTATTATCAGCTGGATAAAGGCTTATTTTGTTTTATTTTATTTTATTTTATTATTGAAAATTAAAGCAATGCTTTGTTTAAAAGTGTATGAATGTTCCTGCTGTTTTTTTTTTTTCAATATAAACAAGCATATAATAGCAACCAGTAGCTGTAGGGCTCAATAAAAGTGGTTCTGCCAGAAATTATAATAAAAAAATGCTAAACTATAAAATCTTATTACAATTAATTACAAATTACAATTTAAAATACCTGTTTTCTGTTTGAATATATTTCAAAGTGTCAGTTTTCAATTGATAATTCACCTAAAAATAAAAATCTGTCATTATACACTCAACCTACACTTGTTCCAAACGTGTTTGTGTTTCTTTCTTCTTTTGAACACAAAAAAAGATATTTTGAAGAATGTTGGGAAGCCATTAGGTTTCGTAGTATTTTTTTCCACATATCATGGATGTCAATGGCTACTGGTTTCCGACATTCTTTAAAATATCTTGTTTTGCATTCAACAGACAAAAGAAAGACACTTGAGAGTGAGTAAATCTTTGGACAAACTATCCATTTCAGTCCCACATGATATTTCAGAAATCATTCTACTGTTATTATTGATTTAGTGTGTTCCTGCTGAATAAAAGTATTCATTTCTTTTTTAAAAAGTCAAACCGACCCTAAACCTTTTAAACAGTAGTTTATAATGTCAGGAACAGATTGTGTTACCGTTTAGGTCAATTTTGTCTTCATTTATTTCTTATATCTTTTTACAGCTCCATTTACCATCATCACTTTCCCCTTCCTGTTTGCGGTGATGTTCGGAGATCTTGGTCATGGTTCAGTCTTCACACTCTTTGCTTTGTGGATGGTGTTGACTGAGAAAGATCACACCAGGAGACGACCAGGAAATGAGGTCAGATCATAGACTGTAAAAAAATCAGGCGTAGTGTCCGTGACGTCACCTGTAGTTTTTTGAAGAGTGCAAAAAAAGCTACCAGGTCATGTTAAGCATTATTCTTATAATTCTTATGAGGTGACCTGAAGGCGATGCACAGATACCTGTCACTAAAGTGGCCACACCCTTAATTATGTAGAAATTTAAAGCTTAATATACATTAAGTGGATGATTTGTAAAAAAAATATGCTATGTATTATAGTATTAGCTATATACACTAAAACCATTTTTTGTACCAGGCTGTGGACACTTTTCTTTTCCTGCTTTAAAGTTGGGCATTTTAACATGAGTCTATGGGGATTTACTCCCATTTGGAGCCAGTCGATGAATTGTAGTTTCAGTTACTTCTGTTTTTGCTTCATGGGGAAGAGTGGGTTGTTGGGTTTTTTACTTAAAGGGACAGTTCAACAAAAAAAGAGAATTGACCATTTACTCACCTTCATAGTTATTTCTTTTGGTGAACACAAAAGAAGATATTTTGACGAATGTTGCCATTGACATTGATAGTAGGAAGCAAAATACAAAGGAAGTGAATTTCTACAGGTTTTTTAAAACATTCTTTAAAATATCTTCGTTTGTGTTACAACACATTCATATATCCTGTCACTACTATTTTATGTATTGAAAACACAAAACAATTGTTTTTTCCACTTTGTCTTTTAACACATATTTTTGTCTTTTCAGATCTGGATGACCTTTTTTGAAGGGCGATACATTATACTGATGATGGGCTTGTTCTCCATATACACTGGACTCATTTATAATGACTGTTTCTCAAAATCCCTCAACATCTTTGGCTCAGCCTGGAGCGTCAAGGCCATGTTCACAGAACAAGAGTGGTCGTAAGACAAAATTCACATATAAAAAACATTTACATTTGTTTGCTATGCGTGTCTATAAAGCAAGGCCTTTCAAAGTATATTTTGATAGAGGGGTGAACACAAGTGTTTCAAATTTTTGTTAACGTAATCTGATTGGATTACTTTTGGATTACATTTAGATTACCTTTGTGCTTACCCTTATTTGGTGTATATTATACATATATATATTAATATGTATATTGAAGTAGGATAATCTTGTTATATTTTGACAGGTACAAAGAACACATGCAAATTAGAAATGATAATCCTAGACCATTGTCTAGCTTTTTTTTCTCAAAACGTTATGAGTGATGAAAATGTACTTGTTTAAAACAATAGTAATATATAATTTAAATGTTAGTCAGTGCAGACTTTTGGTGGACACCTAGGTCATTTGTTGCCAGAATTTGTTTTATTTAAATAATTGAATGCTTTTTATCTCATCTGGGCTGCAAATCATACTCTAATATTAGTGGTCTGGTTCATAAAACACTGGGATAGTTCATTTATTATGTGAAATCAATTGTGCTAAACCACAGAAGTGAGCAGCTAAATTGTGAACAAATTGGTCAAACTCATGTTCTAAACTAGGCAATGCAACCTAGTGTGACAGCAACCTGAAATAAACCTCTTATATTTACCAACTTGAATGCACATTCCCACAATGCATTACTTTCCTAGAGTCTCTAGATGGACCATGGTGCTTCATTTTCATTTTTGCATATTTGCATATTCTAAAATAATCATTCAAATCATTGCAAATGATGGTTTTCCTTGTTTTTTCACTGCATAGAAATGAAACTCTACGATCAAATATGTTACTCACCTTGAATCCCAATGTTTCGGGTGTTTTCTCTGGGCCGTATCCTTTGGGCATTGATCCAGTGAGTACACACACGCGCGCACACACATGCACACACACACACACGCGCACACACACGCACACACACACACACTCTCTCTCTGTGAAATTATGTGTTTGGCTTAGAGTCATGGACTGGTGTTGTTTGCTGAGGTCTGATTATTGTGTTCGATTGACCTCTAGATCTGGAACATGGCCGTGAACCGCCTGACCTTCCTCAACTCCTACAAGATGAAGATGTCTGTGATCATCGGCGTCGTCCACATGAGCTTCGGTGTGGTGCTCAGCGTCTTTAACCACCTGTGAGTGAGCTTCAGTTCATCTCATTGAGTATTATATTAACAAAAAAATATATATATATATAAATATCACACAGGGGTTTTCAAACTGGTTCAGTGACTCGAGGCCAGTGTTATTTATTTATTATATTTCATAAAATAGTTTTAGTTTTGTATATTTTCAAAACCATCCTCATTTTTAGTTAAATTAATATTTTGCTATATAATTTTATTAGTGTTTGTACTGTTTATTTATTATCTATTTAAGTTTTGTTTGTTTTAGTACTACATCAGCTCATACTAAAAATAGTACTATTGAGAAATGTTAGAAAGAAATGTGAGAAAGTAATGTAATTCATGTGTGTCTGTGTGTGTGATTTTGGTTTGGTTAACAATAATAACAAAGCTCCAATGAGAAGGTTTAGCTATTTATTTATTTAATTATAAATTAAAATATGCAGTCACTTTTGTATACATATTTATAAATATTTACTCTTTATTATAGTACTTATTTGAAGATGCAAATTGAAATTTGTTTGTTTTACGTAGTACCGTTTCTATCAGCTTTATTTAAAAGAATCATGAGATTAAACCTGATTAATTAGTAAAAACACAAAAACCAGATGTGCATATAGGGTTATCGCTTGCTTATTTTTTCTCAAACATATTATATTTTTTGGCTTCCGCTTATATTAGTTTGCTTTGCTTTTAATTCTAAATAGTTTTGCACAACATAAATATAGGTCTTTATATATTAAAATGTGTATTTTTATTTTTCCAGTTATAGGGATAGTTCAATTAATATTTAGTATTAATTTATATACTTAATATTGGGGCGACACGGTGGCTTAGTGGTTAGCACTGTCGCCTCACAGCAAGAAGGTCGCTGGTTCAAGTCCCAGGCTGGGTCAGTTGCCATTTCTGTGTGGAGCTTGCATGTTCTCCCCGTGTTCGCATGGGTTTCCTCTGGGTGCTCCAGTTTCCCCAAAGACATGCGGTATAGGTGAATTGAATTAAATTAAACTAAATTGGCCATAGTGTATGAGTGTGTATGGATGTTTCGTAGTACTGGGTTGTAGCTGGAAGGGCATCCGCTGTGTAAAACATATGCTGGATAAGTTGGCGGTTCATTCCGCTGTGGCGACCCCTGATGAAAAAAGGCACTAACCCGAAGGAAAATGAATGAATGAATACTTAAAATTCATTATGTATACTTTATTATATATTATATATTCTTTTCATATATATTAATTAATGTATGTACTTATTAATTAATATGCTTAGTATTCTGCTATCAAATGGTGCCAGAATTAACTTTTTTGGCTGAACTATCCCTTTAATATACTTAACAGAAGATCTGTATGATGGATGAATAAATAAATAAATAAATACCAGAAGAGAGTCAGTACTCATTTCCTCTCTGCATTAAGCCTCTCTTTGCTCCTGTTCTCTCCAAATTCTCTCTTCTCTCTAAAAAAATCAATCGTCTCTTCTCTGTGTCTCTCCAGGCACTTCCGACAGAAGTATAAGATCCTTCTCCTCTTTCTTCCTGAGCTGCTCTTTCTGCTTTGCCTCTTTGGGTACTTGGTCTTCATGATCTTTTACAAATGGCTGGCATACTCAGCACGAGACTCACAGCTGGCACCGAGTATCCTCATCCACTTCATCAACATGTTCCTAATGCAGGCCAATGCCACCTCACCTCTTTATCCCGGCCAGGTGTGTGATTGTGCGTGTGTGTGCGCACCATTGTGTGAGTGTGCGTTCTGCATCTTTGACACCGTAATGAAATGACAGAGGTTTGCAATGCAACTTAATTGAAAAGATGCAAATTTGGTGACAGTATGAGCTTGAAAAGGAGAGATATTCATCAAAAAAAGCACTTGGTTTTTAAGTTCATGAAGAACTAAAAAGAATAGCAGCTATCTTATAGTAGAAGTCATATGGAATGTTCCTAGTGAATGACATGTTTAGTTTCAAAAAAGTATTTTATTATATTATTATTATATTATTTTTTCCTTCACACAAGTCGGAAATTTGTAAATGTGAGCACAGAATGTCATTAAAGCCATGTGTATTAAAGATTAGATGTGAGGTATTATGTAAATAATGAATAATAGTGGGCCAAGAACAGCTCCCTGGGGTACACCTTTCTTCTTATGAATAGTATAGTATAGTAATTCTGCACTGAGATGTAGAACTGTCTGCCAGAGAGATAAGAATAAAACCAAGAAAGAACAGCACCAGAAATACCCACAGCAGAGAGATGGTGATATCTGGGTTTGTGTTCATGTTCTTGTGACAGATGGGACTGCAGGTGTTTCTGGTGGTGGTGGCGCTGCTGTCAGTGCCAGTGCTGCTGCTTGGCAAACCTCTGTATCTGTACTGGCTGCATCACGGCGGGAAGAGTCTGGGGATCCACAGGGTGTGTCTGTGTTCTTGTGTATGTATGTGTTCGTATCTGATGTTTAGTTATCACATGATACATTTAGAAATGATTAGGGCTGTGTATGGCATAAAAAATGTTAGCTCACAAAGTTGTGCGATTAATCATGAATTATTGAAAAATGCATTGTGTTAAATCTTGAATAATCTTGATTGCTTACTTGACAGGAAAAAAAGAATCACTGTTATTCATGATTAATCCTGATTTCTAACACTCAACATGAAAGATTGTCATGATTAATTGCAATTACTCAATGTAGAATTAACTTTATTTTGAATCATTTTAGTAACTGAATTTATTTGTTTAACGTGTTACAGAGTACTACCATATTTATAAAGAGTTTTATGGAAATTCGCCATTTTTTGTAGATTCTCAGTTATTCAGCAATATAATTGAACATTTTTTTAATTTAGTAGGCAAACCTATGCATTTTTAGAGTACTTTCTTGGAGTTATTATATTGTTAGGTACGTATATACTACATATATACACACAAACATAGTGTAGACATATAGTATAGAATAACAATAACAATAACAACACATCTACTCAAAACATCCAGATATGGTAATGAGAAATTAAAACTCTAATTAATTATCTTAAAAAAATATTTTTAAAAAATCACAGTTAAAAGACTAATTCTTTTAACAATGCTTCATTTTGTTTATTTGCTTCAAATGCATGTCTATATAACAGAATATTATACAGATACTGTATATTACGGCATGATGGACTGGTTAAAGAGGCAAAAACGCTACATCAGAATTATTTGTGTGCAGGGCTATGAGCGAGTGCGGCGTGTGAGTGAAGAAGATCTGTCACCGTCTGTAGTTCATGATGAAGAGGAAGGACTGAGTGAATCAGGAGGCCCTCAAGAGGTTTAGTCTCACATTCTGTCACCATTAAAACACACTGGCTCTCATTCACTTAGGGTTACTTGGATTATTTCATATTTGCAGAAGAACCAGAAAACTTCTGATGATAAAAAAAATACCTAATTCAATATATTCACATATAGGTTTCAAAGTGCATATTTTTGAAAATAAACCACTATTGTCTCTGTGTATATGACAAATATGCACGATTGTGAAATCACTAGTGCTTTGTTAAAGGATTATTAACAATTAATTGTTCTTAGATCAATTGGCATTCCTAGTCCAAATGTATGTGCAAGTAGGGCTGGCTCTTATATCATGATATAAGTCATCTCATATCCTTATGACGATATATATCTTGATATAGCACCTAATAGTAACCAACCTAATTAACCAATAGTTAATTGTGAAAAATAGTTATGAATATTGACCACATGGAAAGGACTATTGTTTTATACCTTTTAAAATATTTACTCAAATATGTACTCATTTATATGATTATTGTATAATGTAGAGATGCAAAATAAATATTTATCAAATATAAAACATCTTGATTAAACTAATGATTATAGGTCCAACATAAAATAATGCTAAATAAAATGCAAAATGTAAACATTGTACTTACAAACATGCAACGCTTTCATTTCTGCCATTAATGTAATATTGCGCTCATCCAAAAGATAAAAAATGATTACCGTAAACAATGTATTTTGCGACACCACAAAATAAACAGTAGAACATAATATGAAATTATAAACTTTTTATTAAAACATTAATGATAGACCAAATGAATGCAAGTGTGTAGGCACATAATGGCATCCCCAATTTTTGATCTGGCATAAATAATACAACATTTTTAAACATTTCCACATCTGTATGAGCAGGGAATGCTTTGAGAATGTTGTCTGTTTCGTACATTGAAATATTTTTCATTTATTGTCGCAGTTTCAACGAACCCACAGTGAGCGAAACCCATTGACTTTCCTTATTCATTGAACAAATAACACTAACTGCTTGCTTGTTTATTGGCAGTTTGATTTCGGAGACGTCTTTCTGCATCAAGCCATTCACACCATAGAGTACAGTCTGGGCTGTATTTCCAACACAGCCTCCTACTTGCGGCTCTGGGCCCTGAGTCTCGCCCACGCCCGTGAGTGTGTGATTATACATACGAAAAACACATGGAATCACTGTACCACACATCTTTTTTTCTGTAGTATTTGTGAATTTATTGTGTGTGTTTCTGTGTCAGAGCTGTCGGAGGTGCTGTGGGCGATGGTGATGCGTCTCGGTCTGAGGATCAGCTCCAGACTGGGCATTATTTTCCTTGTGCCGGTGTTCAGTGTGTTTGCTGTGCTCACCGTCTCCATTCTGCTGGTAATGGAGGGTTTGTCTGCTTTCCTCCACGCTCTGCGTCTTCACTGGTGAGCACACACACTTAGATATTGGCAGGTTTGATTAACAGAAAATAACCCTTTAACTCTTTTGTTTTTTTCAAGTCTTGAAATGGACATTGAAATAATCTTTTCTTGCCTGTTGTGATGTATGTCTGAGTGAAACTTGCTATAAATGTTTCAGTGAAGAGATGAGATGTCATTGCATGAGGGAGGAGAAGTTATTTTGATTGAGGATAGTGAGGCCACATTTATTTAAAAAAGTAACTAATTAGGTGTATGAATAATGTCTGCATTGCTAACGTTTTTTTTACTTACAAAAATGAATTTTGGTTCGCAGAATTATCTTTTTCAAGGTTTGTTTTTGGGTTAACCAAAAAATATATATATATTATTTTTTAAGGGAAGTAGAACAATAGTTTTTAAATTGTAGAACATTATAATTATGTTTCTCTGATGTTATTCTTACATTGTCCTAATGCTAATGTAATGTTACTTTATGGTTAGTAGAATGTTGTACCTTAATGATCAGAACTATACAAACCATATCTTGTTTTTATTTATTGTCTACTAAAACAAATATTCAAGGACCATCATATTCATTATTACCTATGATTTTTGTCAATTAATGAGATTGTAAAGATTTATTTAATTTCTCTGCCCATATTTGACATTTCTTTCAATCAGTTGAACAAGTTTTTTTTAAAACAAGAAATGTATTTTACAGACATTAATAAAACAAATAAAAAGTATATCAACAAGCAAGATACTGTATGCATGATATTACCTTCTTTCCACTGGATTGTACAATTTAAGTAAACCTAAAAATAACCTAAAGGGAAAGTTCTGGAAAGGTTATTTTTAGGTTGTAATAATGATAACCGAATTATTAACCAGCTACTGCCCTAATTCATAAACGTCCTTCTGAAATCCAATGTTTGATTTGAAGGCAACAAACATGTAAAAGGCATGTAAAAAGCACAAGTTTTGTGGCTATCGGAGAATAAACGAAACTTGCCGCTCTCTGTATTGTTTTGCATTGTCCTTTTGTGTTCATATGCAAGCTTACAGTGCAACAATAGATCGAAAGATCAGAAAAGGCCTATATATATACACCTGCCTGTAAACATTCCTCTCAGAAAGTGATCTAAAGAATGGACAAAAGACTTGTCTACTTGTAAACTGATAGAACAAAATGCATCCTAATGTCAGGAGTAAACAGGGCTGAAGTTACAATAAAAGGTTAATTTTTTAACATATTTGTAATATATAGAAACAATTGCCTGTTTAATCCTGTTTTTCACCATAATTCTGATTTGACTTTGTTTTGCAGGGTGGAATTTCAGAACAAATTCTACAGTGGAACGGGAGTCAAATTCGCCCCCTTTGACTTCTCCCTGTTACCCTCAGTCTTCGAACAGGATGGGTTACTCTGACTGAAACCCACAAGTTTCTGAACAGGACATCATAGCTCATCGTGACCTGTTGGCATTTGGGCATTGGACAATTACAGCAGTTGTAAAGGGAAGAAAAAAATGAGCATTTTTGCACTGCCCTGCGAAACACGGTCACGGTCAGAACAGCAGGCTAAGATGTTATTCGTACCAGTTCATATCAGATGTTTCTGGTGCTGGATTATCATCTGTGGCTCCATCATCAGCTTTCATTCAAGGAGTGTCAACAAAGTCCTGTTATGTTTATCTTAAGAGATATGACTTGTATTTGTTATTGCACCTTCATAAGCATTTGCTGTCATATCGATTTTCAAAGTGCCATAACTATTTTTCAATGTACAGTTTTGTAATGATACTACATTGAAATGTACTTTTGCTTGCTTTAGTTAAGTCTTAAACATAGAAGAACATTTGCAGGTCAATTATGGTGTAGGCGATACTGCACTGTGCAATGAACAATGCCAAATAACAAATATAATTTTCAATGTTATATTAAAGTATAATTTTACAGCATTTAGCGTGTAAAGCGGTTTTGCAGGATAGCATTTTTTTTGTCCAGAATTAGTTATATGACAATATTCTTATTTCAAATTATACATTTTTGTTTTTCCAATACATGTGTTTATGGTTTAAGAAATCAACATATGGATTTATCATTTTGTTCGCAGTTTGTTTTTCATCCACATTCCTGTAAATTTACATTTGTGTTTCAACCGCTTATAAACAAGATATTATTATAAAAATTGTGTTGTGACTTAGTGATATAAACCATTTCTTTTATAAATTCACACATAATTATTGTCTTTCTTATGCAGAATTTATTTGAATGAAATCTTTTAAGTAGGTCAGACTCTTAGGGCGAAACCATTAAGACCTATATAAAATTTCGTTAAATTAAGATTTGTTTCTTCATTATGTGCTTTATCGAACAAGCTAAATTAACTTTAACGTTCATACATAGATATAGCCTTTTATGCCAAATATCATTAATTTATAACGTTTATAATAAATGTCCATCCCCGCTTGATGAAATGGTACCGCCTGAAGAGTGTCATCCACGCATGCGCACTTTCCGCTTCAGAAGGTACACGAAATGGCGTCTGCTGCAGGTAAGATCAATGTGAAATCTTTTGTACTCTTTTGTTCCATGTGAATTAAAAATTTTTAGATTAGTAAAAAAAGATATTGTTTTTGTCGACGGTTATAGTTAACGTAGGTTAAGTTATGTTCCACAAAACAAGATAATCAGTTAAACGGGTGTCTTATGCCGGTGTGGTTCGAGCCGGCTCGGTCTTACTGCGTGTGGAAATGGGGGAGGGGACGTGAAATTGCGGCATTTTATATATTGCTCGCTAAATGCAAGCATAAACCAAAACCACACAAATTTACAATACTTACTTTAAGAACGAGCTAATTATATTTTAGTGCATATTTACACGTGTCTGTCTGTTGCTTGGCAACGCCTGAGATAAGAGGCGGGCTAACTGCTATTAGCATTTGAGCTCGTATGTGTTGTATCAAAATAATCCGATATTACTCTTAATCCTCCAAATGTTAATCACAATAATGGATCTGTTTCAACATCTGTTTTGCAATTTGACTTAACGAAAACTCGACGTTTTCACAGTCCTGTGTTTTATTTGTTTGCTCATTGAAACCCCTTCCCATATCTCTCAATTATATAACGTTAACTCACATGCTCCTTAGATGGTTGTATTTTCCCAATTATTTTATTTTGATGAGCCTATATAATCAGTTGTTGTTTTGTGAATGGAGTATAATTTTTGCTTTTTAAAAATGTTTTGCTTTTCTACTTGCAGATTACAACAGTTACGGACAGGCTGGAAGCCAGCAGGGGTATGTGTAATTCATTGTTTCTTATTTAAAAAAAAAAAAAAAAAACACAACTTGGATCGATTTAGAGAATTTGTAAGATTTTTATAGTATCTAGTATATATATTTCTTGCAATTGCAGCCTTTAAGAAAGATTGCTTTGAAAAAAATTGAAAACTAAATTATGAGGTAATAAATTGATTATAACAACTGCTTAAATATAGTGTTGTATATAGTCCTGGACAAATGCTAACAAAAAATATTCACTTAATTAAAAAAAAAAAAAAAATCCCTGAAGACCAGAGCGATATTTGTTGAAATATGTTAGTTAAAAGATGTGGCAGTCCTGAATGTAATTTATTTTTTGTGTGTCTCATATTGCTATAACATGTGGAAATTCTTTGTTATCAGGTACGGCTCCTATCCGGCCCAGCCCTCTCAACAGGGATATGGACAGGGCACTCAGGTAGACTCTCACTTTAAACTTCTGTTTTGTGTTCTGTGAAAGAAGCCATTAATCTACATGTTGTATGTGCTTGCTTTTTGTTGTGTAGCAGACGTATGGTCAACAGCAAGGCTATGGTTCATATAGCCAACCGGCTGACTCGACCTACTCTCAGACCAGTGGTTCTTCCAGCAGTTATAGCCAGCAGCCATATGGGTCATCCTATGGACAGCAGCCACCAGCCAGCGGTGTGTTATTTTTGACTTGTTCATTTTTATTATTTATCCTACAGCAAACTATGTTCAATATTCCCAAGTAGTTTTTGTTAGCTGAGGCCTTCATATTTACCCTTTGTAGGTAGTTATAATGCTGCTTCAGCCACACCGCAAGGCTATACTCAACCAGTGCAGGGTTATGGAAGCAGCAGCTATGATTCCTCCACAGCTGCTGCCTCGTCAACCAGCAACACTCAGACCTCTTATGGTGGGCAGGCCAGCTACGGAACCCAGTCTGCGTATCCTGGATATGGACAACAGCCTGCTTCTGCTGCACCTCCCAGGTATTGGTCTAATTCCAGGGCTCCGTGCTAAGGTCTTTTTTTTTTCTGACACTGTTAGGCAAGTGGTAAAGATTTTTACTTGCCTTGCTAAAAATATTTTAAAACTAGATGTTTTTTAGCCATATTAAATATAGTGTCAAAATAAGCCATATATAGTTGTTCACATTAGCATAATCTAAATAAAAGTTAAATGTTGTGATTTCATAGGAACACAAGTAGCAAAGTTTTGATGTGCAAAATACTGTGTCGGACATCTTAATATTTACCTCACAAACCAACTAGAACCTTACACTATCAACCAAATGAAAAAACACAATAGTAATTTTAAAGTAAATATGTTTTGAATCATACTATTGTGTGTATTATACAGTGTATTATACTGTGTGTGTATTTTTATTTATATATATACATACACTACTCTTTTTTTTAATGAATGCTTCTCCATACTTTAGTATTAACTATAATGTAGTAAATTGTAATAAATGCTGTTATATACTTTAGTTTTTACTACAGTAAGCTACTTAGTATAATATACCCTATATTTGAAGAAAACTACAGTATTTGTACTGTGTAATATAGTACTGTCTAGTGTATCATTTATTGCCATAGTTGTTACCATAGCAAATAAAGAATATCCACAAAAGCATAATTCATTAAGCAATTACAATTAATAAAAGTATTTTTCAAGTACTTTACTACAAATATCGGTTAATGTATACTACACATACCAATGTGCATTTGATATTCACTAATGCTGTCTTTTCTCTTTTAGCAGTTACAGTTCTGGGAGCCAGCAGCCTGCTGGATATGAGCAGAGCTCGTACTCCCAGCAGCCTCAGCAAAGCACATATTCTCAGCAGCAGCAGGGAGGATACCAGGGCCAACAAGGAGGCTATGGACAGCAGAGCTCCTACAGCCAGCAGGGGGGATATCAACAAACTCCTCCCCAGCAGCAGCCGGCTCCGCCTTCCAGCTACACTCCACCTTCTGGATCTTATGGACAGCCTCCTGCCAGTCAGTATGGACAGCAGGGCAGTACTGGAGGAGGCTATGGCCAATCAGACTATAAACCACCAAACCAGTATGGTAAGTCTGCTGGAGGTGGCTAATCAGAGGCTGTTATATTCAAATGCAAAAAACGTCAGTGACACTTAATTCATTTACAGGTAGTTACAGACAGGACCATCAGAATGGAGGTGGCTACTCCGGCCCTGAATCTGGAGGATATGGGGGCCCTGGAGAGGGCCGAGGCATGGGAGGGGGGGAGAACCGCGGGCGCGGCCGGGGTGGGTTTGACCGGGGGATGATGCGAGGAGGTGGTGGCATGCGAGGGGGCATGAGCCGTGGAGGCATGGGGTAAGTGTGCATTCATACGGTCTCATCTCACTACTTCTCTTTCCCTCAGACAGGAGCTGAAAGAGGCCATACAGGGCTGAGAGCCGCTGTAAATGATGAAATTGGAATGTAACATAATTTTTCTTGGAGCCAGAGCTTAAATTATATACTGTAGTTTGACATTTCAAACACAGTTTGGACATCACAGTCTTGAATATTATAGCTTTTTCTCCCAAGATTATTTGAAAGTAAATTCATATAATTGTTTTGAGAAGCCAAATTGACTTAATCCTGAAGTGCTGCTGCTCTCAGCTCTGCCTCATTGTTTCCTAAGGTAAGATGATTGAGAATGTGCTTTGGGAAAAAATATAAGTTCAATATCTTTTATGTAGTTTATCGTAAGCTGTGAGATTTGAAATTACATGGAGTTAAAATTGTAGAGTAGGAACAAGATGATTAAGCATCGTTAAGTCACAATCCTAAAGATCTGTGCTCTAAATGGTCTTAAAAAGATTATTAGTGAGTAGTGTGAGCATTTAGGATGAATCCAAAAGGTGTATTCATTAATCCAAGCGGGATTCTGTAGCTCTAACTGCAAATAACATGCTTTCAGGTAGAGATTTAATTCAGTTTACTCATTTAAAATGACTCCTAAGGCCTGTTTAAACCAAGGAATAAAATGTAGGGGGCTATTCACACAATGCATTTTTCCATAGCAATGGGCTACTTTTTCATTGTTTATGTAAACGCGCTTGGCATACATTCATGACCATTACTCATCTTTTGCATTGCCATGCACGAGTGCCATGTTTTTAAGACACTTAAGTTAATAGAGTTTCAGCTTTTACATGCAGTGCTGTTCAATGTCAGATCCAAAGCATTGGACCAATCAGAACAACTTGGAGGCAGGGCTTCTGTTAACAGTAGCAAGTTGGCTTAATTGTTTATTTGATGGCAACATTGCAAAAGAGGTGCTCATGGTGACTTTGTCTGGATACCCTAAATTATGTAACATTTCTTCAAGCAATTATCACATATAGCTCTTTAAAAAAGATCATTCCCCGAGGGCTGCATCTCACGGTTTTAGACGCAAAAATGCATTCTGTATAAATGGCCCCTATGAATAGCCCACACCACATCTATTGTGAAAACGACATGAGGAACTTTGTTGTTGGAATCACTTTCAGAACTACTTTACAACTGATGAAGTGTAAAAATATGGTCAGCCAGTCAGAATACACACTTTAAATTGCTTGAGCATTTAAATAGGTAAACTACAAAACTTCAGTGTACTTAGAATAAACACAGGGTTCCCATAGGTAATGCAATATAAAAAAATCTGTTCCATACATTGAAAGTTACATGGAATGTCAGGGATTTTTGTTTCATGCCCATTGTTATGGTTATTTGGTTGGACTATTTAAAAAAAAAAAAAAATATATATATATATATATAGCATTATTTCTTTCATCCTTATCAACTGACAGTCACTTAAGTCAATATCAGTCACCAGACTGTAGCTAACATGCCAGGATAATATAAATTATGATCTTTGGCCATAGAAAAGGACTACTTCAAAGACTGTGTTATAACATAGATGACAGAAGTTAAGTTTGTAAAACTACTATCAAGCTATCAGATATTGAAGAGGAGCACTTCACAGCTATGCAAAGTTAGTACCTCCGGTGTATTTTATTTTTATTTATTTTATCAAAATCTGAGGTAAATTATCTATTTTTGTTCTCACTGTAGATGTTAATGCTCTGCAAAATGATATCCACGCAAAAAGCAGCCTGTTTTATGTTCACTATATGTCATAGAAATTCAGCTTTAGTTAATTAGGAATTTGATAGTTGGTTTAAAGCGGGAACCCTGTAAACAAGATGTGATCATGCATTAGGTGTTTATACTATTGTAGTTAGTTACCTAAACTTCACAGTTATTGTTCTTGATAAAGGGCCTTAGGGCTTAATGCTAAGGGATATTTTAGGAAGACAAATGTGTTAAAATGGGTAAAATTTACTAGCTTTAACTTTTACATACTGAGGCTTTGAAAATATTTTTTTATAATTCTGGTTTGCATAATTATTGTATTGTTGCAAGTTGTTTTACAATCAACAATATTGGTTCCCAAAGACTTCTTTCAATGCTCCTAAAAGCAGGACACTAATGCAAAACAAATATGAAAGTGAATGCAGTGACGCTTAACTTACAAAATATTCTTTGTTTTTTATCTTTTTTTTTTTATTATCTTTTTTTATCACTTAATCATTTTCCTAGAGCATCACTTAATCATTTTCCTAGAGCATGTCCCCATTACTCAGTGTTTTAAAAAACATAGTTTAAATATTTAAAATATTTGATACATTGGTAAATTATTGGTCAATTTACATTGCAGTAAGCTTAAAAAGCATTTTAGTTTTTAAAGTATGCTCCAAACCTTGAGAAGACACTGCATTCATTTTCCCTATTAAAGTAAGGGTATGTTTTCTTTGTTACACATTTGGATTGCAATTGTCTTGTGCATTATGAAACCTTTTCTTTAACATGCTTTGTCGCATTTATACGCTACAGGTAACAAAGTGAGAGCCATGTAAACACATCAATACTTTTACAGTACCGCTACTCAGTTCTGAGTCTGGGCCGGCAGCCTTTTGAAATGGGGACTTAAAGTTGGTGGTGTCAAGAGGTGTTCCAAATGAGTTTTTCCAACAGGAACAAGAGTCATGTTTTGCAACCAAAGAAAAGTTGTAATAATTATCTGAACATACAAGTTTACTCCTTATACAAAGATGTTTTGATAGCCCTTTTGTGTTGTATAATTCTATAATCAGAAACATTTCTGTAAAGAGAAAAAATGGTGTTATGGTTTATCTGCTTTTTCTCTTTTATTTAACTAAAATGCATGTACAAGCTTTATGTAAGCAGATTGTTTCAGATGCATCCATACACACAGGCTGCCTCTGGACTAGTTGGTGCATTTGCCACCAACAAACATTTAAATCTTAATGAAGGTTCTGTTGCATTAGCTGTCGTTTTAAATACAGCACAATCTCTTTTGGTGTCATTTAAAGTTGGTAGCAAGGCTGCATCTGAAACAATTACCTGTCAATTTCAATGTACACATTTCTGGGGTTTTCCACCTACAATGGTAATAAAGATCATCCCTTACTTGTGCTTCATACAACCCCAATACTGTTCAGCCACGAATGTCTTTAAATTGTAAATCAAGCAAATGTCAGGCTGAGGGCAGAGACATTGTAATGCTACAGCACCCTAACAGAGTGTTATTCTCAGAAATCTTGTTTTTATATAAGGGAAACTTGTTGAAGGTTAAGAGTCAGTTAGAACTGTGCAAATACCCCCATTACCCCTTTTGTGGTACCGAAGTGGCTGTTTTAAGGGATATCGCCTTCATATCTTCGCTTATTCCCCCCCAGCATCGCTGGAGACAGAGGTGGCTTCAGTAAGCCTGGTGGTAAGTTTAATTAGAATCACAAGACTATACACTAGAATTCTCCACCTTTTATTGGTGTTTTTCCAAAGGGAAAAAATAATAATGCCTTGCAAAACAATACACTGCCGGCTAGAATTTTAAGAGTTTTCAACATTTTGTCATTGGTTGTATAGGAATGGTTCAGTCCTATTTTTATTGGTTAAAAATCCTGAGTGTGGACTCCAGTCAAAGGTTACTTTTGCTTTCATATTTAGGAGTTAATGGTAATTGGCCGACCCAGCCATGTAGATGATTTACCGTTTCAGTGGTTACTACATTTTTCAATTTCATATGATATCAGGTATGGAGTCCAATTTGGGTCCTTGGTTTTTCAAGGGTTTTTTCCATAAATATATTGTTCTATTTTAAGGCACACTGGAATTAAAAACTAATTAGCTTTTAAATAATTCTCATCTTAATACTTTCACAATCAAACTATTTATGGGTCAACGAGCACAAGGGTATTTTGACTTATGTCTTTGAATGCTCAGAGCAAGTGTGCCGGGGCAGAAATGGTAGCATTATGTTGTCAGGTGCTTGAAGCGCCACTTGTAAACTAACTTGTTTCTTCCTTTCTTTTTCTCCTGGTGTCCTGCTTGATGAATATCTGGAACAGATGGTGAAATGGGTAGGTTTACTTTTTGTTTTGTTTTTTGACACTATTCATTTTTATACATTTCTTGATTGTAACACTGTTTCTCCTCAGGAGCCCCAGAGGAGCAAGATGACTCTGAAAACAGCACTATCTACATCACTGGACTAACTGAGAACGCTACGTTGGAGGAAGTCGCTGACTTTTTCAAGCACAGCGGCGTCATTAGGGTACTTGATTCTCTTTTTCTGAAAAGGCTCTGACACCAAGCTGGTGGCTGGGCCTTCGAGTGTAGTTAATCTTGAACTAGACCGTTTGGCTGACTGCATATGTTGAATTGCTGTCAGTGAGAACTGATTGACTGTTAGGTTTAATGAAATTGTCAATGAGTAATAATGCATGAGGTAACACAGTCTGCTTTCATTGCCACTAGTCTTTTGACTTGTTAATGTTGGGGCTAGATACCATTGAAACGCCTGTCTCATTTGTGCTCCTGGATCACAAAACCAATAGCATGGGTGTATTTTTGCAAAAGTTTTTATTTTTATTTTATGCCAAAAATCATTATAATATTAAGGATCATGTTCCATGTAAATATCAAACTCAATTTTTGATTAGTAATATGTATTGCAGAGAAGTAAAATTTTACACCTTTAAGACTGGAACACACCCAGCCGATGGTCAGCCATTGGGCAGTATCGGGCTGTCGGTGAGCATATGTCAGGCTAGTTTGTTTGTAGTGTTCCCCGTGTCACCTCTTATCGGGTTTACGTTGATGGAAGTTCACCCGGTTCAATATTTAAAATCGCCATTGTAAAAGAGCGATCTGATTTGCTGTTCAGCTATGAATCAGCACGAGAACACAAAGTGATGAAACCAATCAATAGATACAAATCAAGAGAGAACCTAAAGAAGTTGACTGTCATTTTGTTGCGCATATATATATATATATTTATTTATTTATTTATATTTATTATTATTATTATTTATTTATTTTTTTTCAAATGATCAGTGGTGGAAAGAGTACTGAAAAATCATACTCAAAAAAAAGTACCATTACTTGCCTAAAAATGTAATGCAAGTAGAGTAAAAGTATCTGTTGTAAATATACAACGTATGAGTAAAAAGTAGACATTTCAAAAGTACTCGAGTAGCGAGTATCACACTGTAAAGAGCTGATGCATTTACATGTAATTTGTACGTGTGTGTAAACATAACATTCTGTAGTGCATCTAGTTATTGCCCAGCAGACACACGTCATAAGATGTTAATATTAGGTTAGATTTAGGTTGTGATGTCAGGTGACCAAAATTCAATGTCTAGCCAGTGTCAAAGGACAACGTTATTTTGATGTCCAATAATGACGTCAAATGACGATTTTTAGGTTGTGTTTGAAATTGACCAAAATCCAACGTCGAGCCAACATCTTAAACCAGCGTCATATTAACATCAAATACTGACATTTATTCAGCAGTTATGGCAACCAAAATCCAGCGTCTGATAGATGTCATAGTGGTAACATCCACACAATGTCAAGCTGTAACATCATCGTCTGATGATGTTACAGCTTGACATTGTGTGGATGTTATTTGGTTGGACGTTTGACATTGACCTGACATTGAGTTCTGACGTCAACCTGATTTTCATTTCCAAACAAAATGCAGCGTCTCCATGACTTTAGGGTACAACGTCAATCTGACGTCATTGTGCCTGCTGGGTGTTTAAGGCCATTTTGGTCATCATACAGTAAACATCCGTCATCTTCTCATCAGTGACATGCATCTAAACAGTCTCTGGGTCAATGCGTGTTAAGACTTTGGACATCTTCTTGGACACTTTTAGTGCTTCCAAACAGTTTGCTGCAATTATAAAACCCTCATGTCTTGAGGTAGTTCAGTATGATGCGATTTTATCTTCTATGTGCGATTTGATTGGACAGGAATCACAGGACTGATTTTTCTAATTCTCGTAGACGAGAAAGAGTAAAGTAGTGACTGCAGGTTGAAGGAAAGTAGTGGAGTAAAAGTACCGATACAGCACTAAAAATGTACTCAAGTGAGAGTAAAAGTACACTTTTTTTTTTTTAAGCTACTTGTATTTGTAATTAGTTACTTTACACCACTGCAAATGATATGGGTTATCACGCATATTTGCACAAGCAAAACCCACTGTGGTGAGCAAGAAATACTGTGGTACTTAATAGATGCGTTGTTGACGTTTTTTTTTTTTTTTTTTTAATGTGTGCAGCACTAGTTTGGGTTTCACTTTGTGGAATGACAATACAGACACCTAGGAAAGATTACATCCTCATGCACACATAGGACACATGTTCTAGATTCAGCCAGCTGTCATTCATTTGGTGTTTACATGAAGCTTTTTGGTGCAGACAGGACTAGATGCAACTGACGTGAGGCAGCAACACAGTTGGTTCTCTTTGCTGCTAGTTCTTGGCGTCAGCTTGCTGTTCAGATTTTAAATGTGGTTTTGGCAGTATTTGGATTCAGATTACAGATTATCAAATAGTTTAAAAACTCTTCCAAATATTGTCTTATCCTGACAAAATGTACATCGGTGGAAATTTTATTTAAATTTCAGAATGCATAATCCTCAATTTCTAAAGAATTGACACTTATGACTGGTTTTGTGGTCCAGGGACACATTTGTTACAATTGGTCTCATACTGAAACAAGTAACGGTCCTTTATTGACCATTAATTTCTTGATGCTTGTGACTGAATGGTGTTATTGTTTGTTTTTAGATCAACAAACGAACAGGCCTGCCTGCTGTCAACATATACACCGATAAAGAGAGCGGCAAACCTAAAGGCGATGCCACTTTATCCTATGAGGAGCCTCCTTCTGCTAAAGCAGCAGTCGAGTGGTTTGATGGTGCGTTGATCTGAACCAGAATCAGTCGTCAATGGCTTTTCAACACGAGTCCTCAACATGAATGTTTGTTATTTAGGAAAAGATTTCCAGGGGAAGAAGCTGAAGGTGTCCATGGCCAGACGTAAGCCAATGATGGGCATGATGCGCGGGGGGATGCCAATGAGAGGAGACCGCGGTGGCATGATGGGACGAGGAGGTACCCAGTTGCATTCCTGTTTCAAAGCAATAGAAAACTTCATTTCTAAGCAATTTAAATTATAAATTGGCTCTTTCTCCAGGAATGATGGGTCGTGGTGGTATGGGCAGAGGAGGTGATCGAGGAGGGTTTATGCCACGTGGGGGTCCCAGGGGAATGGGTCGTGGAGGACCTACTGGAGGAAACATGCAGCAGAGGGCAGGAGACTGGCAGTGTCCAAATGCGTATGTATTTAACTAGTGATGCTTGATGTGTGTACAGTTGCCTAGAGCCCATTCAATGAGGATTTACTTTATCTTTTTTTTTTTTTTTTGTAGTGGATGTGGAAACCAAAACTTTGCCTGGAGAATGGAGTGTAATCAGTGCAAGGCACCCAAACCTGAAGGCTTTGGACCTCCTCCCTTCCCTCCAGGTTACTTTTTATATTCATATAAAGCTTTCAGAAGTGCGTAAAAAATTTGCAGTGCTAATATTTAATGACTTTTCTATGTGATTCAGGTGGTGACCGTGGCCGTGGTGGTCCGGGTGGGATGCGTGGTGGTCGTGGTATGGACCGTGGAGGGCCAGGGGGACCCGGAGGCTTCCGTGGGGGCAGAGGTGTGGACCGCGGAGGCTTCAGAGGACGGGGCATGGAGAGAGGTGGCTTTGGAGGAAGGGGTCGTGGAGGGCCTCCAATGGATGACATTGGCCGAAGAGGGCGAGGAATGGGACCACCAGGCAAAATGGATATGAAGTGAGTATTAAGCTAGTCTCTGTGGTGATGTTGGAGCCATAAAACAGAACATTTTAAATGGAATCTTTTATATATATTTTTTTTGCAGGGGAGACCACCGCCAGGACCGTAGAGAGAGGCCGTATTAATTGATGCCTTGCTGGTCAACATGTTCTTCCTGCCCCCAATGTTAATTTCTCACATGGTTTTAAAGTTGCATTTCCATATTTATAAATAGTTATTATGGAACTCGTTAATGCTTTGCCGTTAGTCTTCAGTGAAGGTTATATTTTATTTTTTTAAGTTGTGTGTTTTGTCCTCGCTTTCCTGGTCAAGAAGTGTCCGTGAAACCAGGTGCACATGTAAATGCAGGGTGTTCGGTGTGCCATTTGGATTTGTCAAATGTATTTGTGGAAATGTGAGGTTCTTTTTTTAAGTTCCCAATGACCCTCATGTTTAGCTCTACTCTGCTTTCATGTGTGGAAATATTGAATAAAAATACCATGAAAACCATTTTGTAGGATTTTGTTTAAGGTACGTGGCTGTTAAGAAGTACTAATGCCATGTATTTGTTTTCATCATTTACTGTCATTGCTTTACCCAAACCGTGTGACTGAATAATGTAAATAACTGATGTGTTTCGGCCCCCTGTGTTATTTCAGTGTTAAGAGTCAAGCTCAAATAAATTTCTGAACAAAAGTTTTGTGGCTGTGTTTGAGCTTTTAAAGTTGAGTTATTCAATCACTAATGTGGCTACAAAAATCTTATTAAGCTATAAACGAGCTTCTCACGTTGGAGCAATTAACGTTAGTGAAAGCCTGTTCAACCAAAGATGAGTTTAGGGTCGATTACATATTTTAATTTCAGTTAATGAGTGCTTTGATTTAAACATTGGCATTTTTTTTCACAGGCAGTTTAACATAATTTCGCCTCTTGAGAAGAACTGAACTCCTGGTCATATACTGCCAGGTCATTTAAACACTTTTTTTCTGCCTTATAATTTGCAACCAAAGTTTCCAGAATGTTTGTTTTTAATATCCAAAAGTAACATTCCTAGTAGTTATTTTATTTAGGATATTTTTGCACCAGTAATGTGCAGGATGATACAGATAAACAGAGTAAATTATATTGAAATAAAAAGATTAGGGGGAACATCATGGGAATGTTAATGTTCTGCAAACCAAAACTACAAAGGTGTTAATTTGAAATGGACCGTTTAGTCATTCTGAGGAGAAAAATCCTAATTGTGTGACAGACACGGCTTCCATGAGAACAAATGTTTGGTGTGAATAGACTTAAGCTAGGTCGACAGTGAATTCTCTACATTTATTCATAGTATGTTCTCATATGACTTCAGAGTGTTATGTTGTTTTGGACACTTTCTCAATATTTTGTCTGTAAACTTTACTGGCTTCTTATTTCATGCCACGACCTAATTTATATATAGGGTAATGTCAGTTTTTTTCTGGGTAGTACCTTGTTAAGCACTATTAGATAAAGAATAAGTACTGGTCTAGGTCTAGTGCTTAATGTAAAACATATCTAAAAGTAAAAAGTATTGTGCAAAATAAATACAAGTACAGCTTGCGTGCGAGTAGGCTAAACTGCATTATGGAGAGAGTAATAAATAAACACTATCCGATAACCCGTTCATCATGGCGTCATCTTGCGGACAGTACATCGAACTGCATTTTTAAGACGCCACTCCAGTGATGCAAAATGTGAAACGCAGAGGACAAACGCCGCATGACTCTATAACGCCAAATGCCATAATGCAAGGATCAAGAATGTATCCGATATCGGCCCCGTATCCGCCGTCAAGCTTATCTCGGGATGCACACTTGATCTTTTAAAAGCATCCTCCTCACTAATGTCTTTACGTCATATAGCAGATTCTCAGCAATCTGTGCGTCCGCGATGCATCTACGTCATCAGCTGTGTTTCCCTCAGCAGCATCAGTTTGCCATATTTTCTGACAGAAGCGCCGCCTCTCCTCTCCTCCGCTCTCCTCTCCGTGACCGCAGATTTGACTCCTCGCTCGTGTTGCATCCCTACATGTGAACCAGGGGACGCGCGGGGGTAAAGAAGGTGTCGCGCGCGCGGACAGACAGCAGTGCTCGTGACCGCGCAACATGACCGAGCTGGTGGTGCGGACTCTTCCGTCTCCTTCAGGTGTCCAAGGTCCCGGTCCGGACACTTATAAAGGATGGCTCTTTAAATGGACCAACTACCTGAAGGGATACCAGCGCCGGTGGTTCGTGCTGAGCAACGGCCTCCTGTCCTACTACAGGTACGTGCGCGGCGCTCCGGCTGATGCGCACGAGGAGCGCGTGACTTTGCTGTGTCACCTCGGCTCGTTCACGTTATTTGACAGCCTGCGTGGTTTCGGCAGTTGGCAAAAGTTTTAATGAAAACCCACCTGTGGGCACCGTTGCCAGGTTAAAGGACAAGTCGTTTTTTAGTTGTCCGTCACGCAACAATGTCTCAGCTGTTTATAATTAGTAATGGGGACATCTGAAGCAACTAGATCAAGTTTCCAGCCTTCACCTGTAGCCGAGAAACACTTTAAAACAGCGTGGTGCTTTGAACATTAGTGATATTTACTTCAGTTTTATCATTTGACATGCATAATACAATAAAATGCGGAAGAATTTCGTAACCAGAACAATCATAACTTAATACTTATAACTAAAGCCATATTTGATTAGCAACTTCTCATTAATTAGTGAATGTGGGAAAATGAAAGGTTTAAAAGATTGATCTACCTGTTAGTTTATTAAAATTCTGTCATCATTTTTTCACCATCACTTGTCCCAAACCATTTTGTTTGTTCTGTTCAACACAACATATATTTTTAAAGAATGTTGGAAAACTGTAACCATTGACTTCCATAGTATTTGCTTTTCTATGGAAGTCAATGGTTACATGTTTCCAGCTTTCTTTAAAATATCTTCTTTTGTGTTCAACAGAAGAAAGAAAGACAAACAGGTTTGAAACAAGTCAAGGGTGAGTTAATGATGACAGAATTTTCATTTATGTGAGAACTATCCCTTTAATTCTGTCTACACATTTTTGATTATTTAAAACAAATTGAGAAATTTTCACTGTTAAAAAAACACCCAAATATATATACATTTATGTTTTTTGCATTCATGTATTTATACATTAGCAAAATTCTGACCCAAAAGTGTGTGAGATATGGTAAAAAGCTAATTATGTTTCAGTTGACACTACTAAAATCATTTATCACATTCAGTAGGCTATATTTGACTGGTGCTCCATTATGCACCCAGGTCAAAAAACACATGAACATTCAATTTTTAAAAAGATTATATCACTAACAAAATAGTCAGCAAAATAGTAACAATCCTGAGAAAAGAATTGTGCATTTTGAGCGTTTAAATTAGTTCCCTCAAAAATGAAACCTTGCTGTTAATTTAATTCACTCTCAGGCCCAAGATGTAGGAGACTTTCTTATTCAGTGGGACATTAAAGACGATTTGTAGCTGAAACTGTGGTCCTTGATTATTCATAAAATGCATGTCAATGGCTACTGACACATTGCGAGTAAAAATAAATAAACAAACAAACAGAGAGACATCAGTGGCTCCTGATGATTCATTGAGGTCTTAAGCAGAAAAATGAATAGGATTGTATAACATAATTTCGTTAAATCCACAGCCAATGCAGTAAAAAATCTCCTCATTTGAGATATTTCAAGGAACATATTGTGCTGTTTAACACTACAAAGCAGTTTAAATGCTCAAAAGCATACATTTGCTTTAATTTGATAAGGAACATTGTGTTTCCTTGAAATAAAAATGGCCTGATTGTAATGTGTGTTTTGCATATTCTCTTTTGAATATGCAGTAACTGATATTATTATTGTCAAATGTTGATTGTGTTTGTAGTCTTCTTATTAAAGGCTGTGTTGTTTTCCAGTGTCAGACTGTAATGCAGCTGTAAACGTTGCGCTAGTGCTGCAGTGGATCGGGATTTATATGGATTTGTTATTAATGATGCTCTGATTCAGCACTGTTGGACTCAGAATGCCTGTAATATTTGACCAGTTTGTCTATGTTTCTTTTTCAGTGTCCAGTGGCAATGCTGATATCTAGTGTATTGATAATATATAAACAAATATGAGGAAATGTAATGTAAATGGCTGAAAGTAGAAGTGCATTAAGTACATAATGTATTATTTTACAGTAATAATGTTTCTGCTAATAACAATACCTTAAAATGTTTATTCTACACAATTACAAAAGTAAATTCAATCATAACATATAGATTTTACCCAAATAAGCATTCACAATAACAAATTCACTATTAATAAAACATAATCACTCTCAAAAATGTGTTTTTGCTCAATAAAATGAACAGTAAATATAATAATTCTTATAACAGTTATTTTTCAGTATAATTATATAAGTTCACTTGTAATAAATATAATAATAATAATAGAAAACGTTATTACAATTTTTACTTTCAGTAATAAATTCCCTAATAAAAATAATAATTAAATAAATTTTTCTTTACACAGTAATTATAATAATAAAGTCACAATGATATATAAGTATGTTACATTAACTAACTGTAATAAATAATATTTTACTCAATAATTAATAATAATAGACACACAGCAAAATTATGAAATGAAAGGTTCATTTATTTACTGTGAATACTTAGAATGTAATCAAAATACCTTTAGCACAAACGTTGCCCTCAACAATAATATAAATATTTGCACTTAAATTTTGTATTCATTATTAAATTAATATTAAATGTTTTAAAAGCTATTTTTCTTTCATCTACAGGATATTTAATACAAATAATTATTTAATCATTCATTCATTTTCTTTTCGGCTTAGTCCCTTTATTCATCAGGGGTCACCACAACGGAATGAACCGCCAACTTATCCAGCATATGTTTTACGCAGCGGATGCCCTTCCAGCTGCAGCCCATCACTGGGAAACACCCATACACTCTCATTCTCACACACACACACACGCACGCTACGGACAATTTAGCTTACCCAATTCACCTATAGCGCATGTCTTTGGACTTGTGGGGGAAACGGGAGCACCCGAAGGAAACCCACGGGAACACGGGGAGAACATGTAAACTCCACACAGAAATGCCAACTGGCCCAACCGAGGCTCGACCCAGTGACCTTCTTGCTTCTCGCCACCACGCCGCCCTACAAATAATTAATTAAAAAATAATTACGAATTTAAAAAAGTGCACAATGCTAAACTGTCCAAGATTGTTGCTTTTCTTGTGATTTGAAGTGCTTCTATTATTCTAATTTTTAAGTTGCTTTAAATAAAAGTATCTGCTAAATTAATAAGTGTAAATACATTAATACATTTACTCATACTTAAAAAAATGTTTTTACAACATCATTATCCACTAGAAGATTTTGCAACTGACGCAGTTATTTTCCTCATCCAAACAAGCAATGATGGCTCATATGTCAGTCTCCATTGCGTGTACATGTGTGTGAATCTGATAGTGTTCATTTCCTCTAATTGCTCCATTAACCTGTGTGGCTTTGTGTTTGTGTGTATGCAAATCTGTCTTCAGGACTCAAGCGGAGATGGCACACACCTGCCGTGGCACGATTACCTTGGCGACAGTGCACATAGAAGTGGGCGACACCTGCCACTTTGTGTTGACGAGTGGTGGGCGGAGCTACCACCTTAAGGCCTATTCAGAGGGCGAGTGCCAGCGCTGGGTTTCAGCTCTGCAACAGGCCAAAGCAAACGCCACCCAAATGATACCCCATTCAGGTGAGTCCTGACACAGAGCCAGTGACAAACATCCCAGAATAAACAGATCTAGGGCAACTGTAATGAAGTTTTAGTGACCTCTGTTCAGACTTATCGGCAAAATGACTGAAAATGCTGGATTACGCATGCCAGGCTAGTAGTTGACAACTCTGTTAAAGTTGGCGTGAATAGGAAGTTGCTGAGACTTTTATTTTAGTATGTTGATGTACTTCCAACTGAAACAGAATATTGAGTAGGGGGTGGGGCCTGCTTTTTTTGCATCATTCGCTCATAGCAAACTAGCGGTAAGAGGAGCGTGGATAAGAATATCGTGGCTGAAGCCGTCAAACTGACACATACAGAAAAACCGCCACTCTAAACACAGAAGCAAATGGTCCGATTTTGATTGAAGATTACCAAAACAAACCTTTTTCAGTGGATTAACTTGCGCAGATTAATTGTTCAACTAAAGAAAACTCAAAGATAAAAAATTGGCCTGTCAGAGAAAATTTTATAGACGTCTAACAATAGTCCAGAAATAGACTTGTCATCAAATACACAGGAATGAATTACTACATAAGTGAATTCTGTCTAATATGTCTATGTGATGACTAGTAGTCTAGTTTTGGATTATTGTTAGATGTCTTTTAGATTTTCAGCCTGACAGACCAAATTCAGCCTTGTTTTTTTCCAAGACATCGATGTTTAGATGTCTATTTGACGTATTTTAAACACAAAATTGCTTGGTGGGATATGCACCATTAGATTTGTTTCATAATGTTTTGCTTACTTTGTAATTCACATTTTTGAAGCCTTTTTTATTATTCATTGTGCTTTTTAAGATTCTTTTATTCAGTTTCTTTCCCATAGTGTGTAATGTAGCAGTTTGTGAATGTAAATGCAAAGTTTCACAGATGATATTGCAGGATACATGAAGTTACTGAAAGAATTGATTCTGAATTCCCTGAAATAAGTCAGTAATTCAGTTTTACTTCCTGCACAAATCTACGGAGTTCAGTAACAAATTTGTATTAATGACCATCTAGGGTTTTCCATCAGTTGTCTGTTTGTTTTGACCCAGAGACACTGTAGTTGTAGCTGAGGCCATGTCCACACTAATATGTTCTCATTAAAAAACATATTTTTCTTTCTGTTTTTGTTTCCGTCCACACTGAGTCTGTGATTTTAGGCAACAAAATTGTATCGTTTTGAAAAAGAGCTCTCCAAGGTGGATACATTTAAATAAGCTGTTTTTCGACTCGCAGTTTGGAAAATGGAGGGTTTCGAAAAAAAGATGCATTTTTTTGTCATGTGACCAATTCAGATAAAATGGTGGAGGACATTGTACAGCAGTTGTTTTGGAAGCTTTCCGTTTTGACAGCATTGCTAAAGATTGTCAGTATGCTCCAGATCGCTTTTCTTCAAAGCTCATGGAATGTTTACTCAGAGCTGTTGTTTTGGCATGTCTCCCAGTCTATATTCTCACTTGCTTTTGCAACTTTATACTCTTTATACTTTATTCAATGAGTCCACCTCACTGTTGGTTCATTTAAAAAACTTTTTGCTTTACCTTGACAAATTGAAAAAGCTCTAAAGTGTAACATTGCATGAAAATGAAAGCGGATTGGAAATGAAAACGTGGATGTTGAGCATTTTTAGATACAAACGCTGTTTCAGGTTTTTCCAGATTAGTATAGATGTTGCCTGAACCCTGTTAGAGTTTGGCTTGTGTTGCGGACTTTTATATGACAACACTTTTTTTTCCTGATCTCCTAAAGCATATCAACTTTTCATGCACTTTCTGTAGAAAATGATTCAGACTCGAATTGATACAGTAAAACTTACACTATAGTTACTTTCTCTAGCGCTATGTTTACAAGTGCCGAAGAGCTGAAATTCAGACATGGAAATGGGAAAATGGTTTTAGATGTGCTGTCAGTGGTTGACTAATCACAGCAAGCTGCACAATGCTACACCAATCAGAGCAGAAAAGACTCATAGAAATGCAGGCTTGGAGGGGAATCAAACTCACGCTATCTCCCAGGTCATCTGTTTAAACTATGGACTAATAGTATGTAGTCTTTGTGAAGAAAAACAACATTCTTTTGAGTGCGTATACTACTACTTCATCATAATTGCATCTTTAAGTTGCTTAGTCATGCATACTGTCACTGTTACCTGCCCTGTCAATCAAAGTTAATATCTTCCACATTTCTTTAAGATTTAATTTCCTACCATATTGGAAATGAAGTGGCATGCTAATCTGCCATTCGTGCATCTGGAATTTAATGAACAAATGTAGCTTTATAAAACCTCACAATGATGTTGCAGATGAAATTAAATAACTGCTTCTCATCAGGTTAGATATTAATTAATAGTCATTAAAACTGTGTTACCTCAGTCTCATACACCTGCCGTGTTTGTAGTTTTTAAATAATTTTTATCTGTATTTATAGTTCCTCATGTGCCATCCTGATAACTGTGGGATATTCGTTTCAACATACTGTGATTTGGGACAAAATGATTCTATTTTCGAAGAGTATTTAGGATGTGAACTGGGACACAGCATGGGTTTTTGGAGGGCCACAGCCACACACAGTTTAGCTTTATTCCTAATTAAACACCCTTCAGTCAAGTCCTTCAGGCTTTTCCCCTCCCGGAAACTACAGGTATTGAAGCAGGGTTGAAACTAAACTCTGCAGGCATGAGGCCCTCTTTGACATCTTTAGTTTAGAGAGACCGGATCCTTGAACAAACTCTTTCAGCGAGAAAAAAAGCTGATGCTGCTATGAGTATAATGAGAAACTCTAAATATTGTTTTTAACCTTAACTAGATGTAAACCAATTTTGGGAGTCCTCCAAAACAAACTTAGAAGCATGTTAGGCTCTTATTTTCTCAGACCTTTCATGATAAACTTTTTTTATTTTTTTTTTATTTAAAGCACCTTAATCACAGTGCAAGTTCTATCCTCTCTTTTTTTTTATTTACACTGACTACCAGTGACTGCTTGCATCAAATTCAACCCACCAGCATTTGCCAACAAAACTATAACTAGATCTGAACCCAAAATTCACTATGTCAAGAAATCTTAATATCAGGAATCATCTAAAAATTCATAGTTTTTTGTTAACACTTCTGTTACTAACACTATCTATTCTAATAGAAAATGGTTTTGGTCTGCTCAAAGGGTCAATGTTTAAAATCAATTTTTAAATATATCTATCTATCTATCTATCTATCTATCTATCTATCTATCTATCTATCTATCTATCTATCTATCTATCTGTCTGTCTGTCTGTCTGTCTGTCTGTCTGTCTGTCTGTCTGTCTGTCTGTCTGT
>CAIGQV010019090.1:5233330-5252393 GCA_903798115.1 Danio jaintianensis
TGTCTGTCTGTCTGTCTGTCTGTCTGTCTGTCTGTCTGTCTGTCTGTTGTTCTCATTTGTAAGTTGTTTTGGATTAAAGTGTCCACCAAATTATTACATGTAAATATATATTGTTTAAATAGATTTTATAAGACTAACACATAATGAATACACATGAAATTAAATCTTACATACATAATTTGCTCTTAGTTTAAAATATAAGTAGAACTTAATCCATCGCTGAAACCTTCTTGAATGAGCCTAACAAACCAAGGAGTGTGTAATAAACAACCTTTTGAGGCAAAAAAAGGTCTTTTTGTAAAAAGTGTTTCATTGTATTACCAGTTGCCACTAGGCGGCAGTATTGTTCATTAAATTTTAAAGCTTATTTTTCCACTCCTATTATTTCCATATCATTAAATCCACAATTATATAAAAATAATTACAACTTCCTCATAAATATTATGCTACATTTTTTATTAAGTTGCATTCCTTAGGCTGTATTGAGAAGACAGATTTCATTGCTTCTCTTCTGATATTTGAACAAAAGTAATGCAATTCAATTCAATCTTTTTATTTCTATCCTCAAAATTGCATTTTTCTTTAACAAAATGTTATATCTATTAGCCTGAGAAAGCAATTACCTAACAATATTTAAAGTTTCACAGGTAATTCTCGCAGTGTTTCCAACCTCACTGATATTACAGAATTTAGATGAGCCTCTATATCCCAAAAGTGATTGATTTGCACACTGCACACCGTCCCGTTTGCATGATTTGATCCGAATGAAGTGACGAGCATGTGGAGCTCCGCCCACTGAGCCGGACGGAGGACGAGAAGGAAAGAAGGAGGGAGGGAGAGAAGAAAAACAGGAGCGAAAGGGGTGGGAAGGTGACTGAGGAGACGCCGCTTTATACGCTTTGATTCAAAAACACTGAAACATCACAGTCACAGCACTCACGCTTGCTTTGTGTTTAGCAGTGATTTCTTCCTGTGGAATAAAGGTAGGACAATTTATAATTACACATTTAGATGACATTAATGCAGGAATGTTCGGCTTTTGTCTCTGTGGAAAATGCATTTAGTTTGTAGATGTTTTTTTGGACAGTCTTGCATTTTTGTATTATATGAATTTGGCAGAAAAGTGTGATTTAAATGGAATTTATACGAAAAGATTTGTCTTGTATTAGTGGAAGTTGAATGTTTTCAGCCAGTGTTGTAGCGAATCTGGTGGAATAGTTTTTTTACAAATACATTTTTAGCCTGGATTTTAAAGTTCTGCTTTTTATGATGAGCTTGAGGAACGAGTGCATGATATACATGCTCTGAAGAACATTGTGGCTACATCAGTTGTATTTAATATAAGGATGAGTTAGTTTATTGTTAATTTACTTTTACGGTGCCACAGAAGTGCAACTGAAGTGGCGTTTACGATATATTACCTGGTTTTAGGATGTTTTATTTTTCTGATTAAAAGTGGACCGTACTAAATGCAAGTCAGTATTTTGAGCTTGTCCACTTTTGACCATTTCCAGAGGCTGTTGAAAACCCATTTGTTTGGATTGCTTTCATGTGGTCAAATGAGTTCAAACTCTCAGAGAAGATTTTAACTTTGCCATCTTAAATTTTAAATTTGGTTTAAAGGATAAAAAAATAACACATTTTCTTTAGTTCTGCTGTAACTCTCATTCAAATCCACAGTGTTTGACAGAGTTTTGCATCTATCAGAGCAGAAATTAAACTATCTGCGAGTGCTTTTTGTATTGGTTTGTTTTCTCCTTTTTTATTCATTTGTAAATTGCATAAACTTACATGACAAAATAAGTTTAAAAGATTAGAAAAAGCCCATATACACCTGTTCTTAGACCCTCATATCAGAAAGTGGTCTAAAGTGGACAGAAGAGACCAATTAAAAGCAGGTGTAAGTGGGAATTACTTGTAAACCAGTTTAACAAAACACAGGTATAAACATGGCCTATAGGTGTCTTTACTCAGACAGTTTAATACTGCTCGGAGATTACATGAATGTATTTACTCTGTATAATTTGTTACTAGGTCAGAACAGGGATAATTTAATTTGGCTTTTATGTGGCATTATCTGAGCCTGGACTTACACTGACCCGGGTCAGTCAAATAGCCTCAGAGCTCTATTGGCAAGGTCCAAAATAGATTAAAACTATACCAAAACTTTAATTCTGTTCCTTTTTTTTTAGAAAAAAAATATATAGTTTTTTTTTGTGTTTGTGGAATCAATGTTCTGTCATAAACATTGTTGTTCAAACCCCTGAAAACATTCATATATATTTTTAAATGTGTCAAATACACTTATCAGTTGTAATCTTATCAGTTAGACAGCATTTAAAAGAATTCAATTGTAACACTATAATCTTGGTAACAGTTAATGATGAGAAAATGAGAGTTTATCAGTCTGGAAAATTCACCAAAAATAACCTCTCGAATATGTTTTGTTGATTATTCAGTCATAATTTGTAGTATTGCATTGTTCATAACAATAAAAAGTGACAGTCTCTGTTCATCTGATCTCTTCTTAAATAGCCTAAATAATTGTATAATCTAGTCTGTTTGGTCACATTGTTTTCTAATGATTCAACAGACCAGAGCAAATTTTTCCACTTATGCTATGGTTACCACACTAAAGGAGTCACACACCAAGTCTTTAAACATTGTTTTCTATGAACGTATACAATACCCTGAGTTGTCAAAGTTGCGTTGCATTGTGGTGCGGCGCTGCGCTTGTCGACTGGTGTGCAACTGGCTTTAGACTATTGTTCCATCCCAAATGACATACTTTGCACAATGCATTTTTACATTATGTACTTCTGCACTTATACGTTCAACCATGTTGTTCGATTTACTGTAAGTGTCGTCCCAAATGTAACTCTAATTTTTTTTACTAACAGGAAATTCAAATGGTTTTTTCCAATGGTTTTTTTCAATTTTGCACTATCCAAAATAAATAAACTAATCCCACCTTAAAAGTTCATTAGCTCCTCCCCTTCTGCTATGTGAGCAAAGCTGTGACCGTTGAGTTCATGAAGTGTCCAACATTCCACACTTCCTTTTATCAGTTGAATAAGTGCATCATCCGGGTATTAAAAGCGCACTTTTTATTTTTTGAATTTTAGGTATGAATAATTATGGTGTGTACTACACTATTTTCTACAAAATGAATTAGAATAGTGCATAAGTATGTGATTTGGGATGCACTTATTCTTCACAATTGTCACGTTTTTGCCATCAAACACATCCTATATGTAGGACTAGTTCTTACGCAAGCTTTTGATTTTGACAATTGTAGGACGTGATATGTAAGCATGCAAAATTCTGTTGAATGGTCCTGCAAAAAGGGGTGGGATTAAACAAGACTGATGCGACCCTGATAAAAAGAGCAAGTGTTCCGTATTTTACATTTCTGTACAAAGAGTTCACTTTTGAGCTTCTGTTGGTGTCACGCATTCACATGATGCAATGTCAGAGTTTACCAAGCTTAAACTTTGCCACGCAGCAACATGCTAAAATTTAAAGAAGGAACATTTGGACACAAGTTTACTGTTAAAAGAGTCATAAGCTTTCTTTGCGTCTGGTCTGAAAGTTGTTTAAAATTGTGAGAAACATACAACAGGACTCAGATTATCTGGGATATAAAGTAAGCAGGCTGATGGTCCTAATAGGATTCTTATAAAGCCAATGAACTCTACTGTCTCTTGGTTTTGAAGCTCCTTCCAGACTTTTAGTGTTCAGTATCCTGGATCTGCGGTTCATCTAGGTGTGGTTAGTCAGAGATGAGTCACTCGTGTCTCTCCAGCAGGTCAGCAGAAGCTGATCTCTGATTGATTCTCCAGTGTTGGTGCTTTTCCTTTTACGCCCACTGAGGCTCAGTGAGACTCTCTCTGTTTAAATTCCCCTAGATCACACCTGCATTGGCATATGATGGTGTATTGCCGTCCTACTACAACAACACAACACTCACAATTAACTCGCTGCACAATTCACAGATTCTAGAATTGATGAAAGCACATTATGGACACAAATAAAACACAATGTATCTTGTCTTATTTGTAGTAAGTACTGTAAATACTATACTATATGGGGTTGTTGAATGTTTGATTCTGATTGGCTGATTAACATTCTAAGCTCTGCAATTATTTTCAGATTAATACAAAGCTGAAGTAGTTGCAGGCAGGTCTTGACCACATTACAGCTCCATGTCACTACGCTGAATGATTTCAATGCGTTAATAAAAGGCTTTCTTAAAAAGGCAAAAGAAAGTATATACATTTTCTGATGAAAATGCAGGACATTTTCTCAATATGCAGATGTGCAGAACAATGCAAAGTGGGGAGGGTAGTTACCCGACCAGCTCCTTATGCTTATTTGCTAGTATATAAAAACTTAATATATTGGCGCCAATAGCCTATAGTGGTAAATTGTGGCAACATACCTTGCTTGATTCCTGGCTCAAGGTCCTTTGCTGATCCTTTCCCCCTCTCTCTGCTCTCTATGTATTCCTGTCTCAACTCAGCTGTCGTATATAATAAAGATGAAAAAACCCCTAAAAATATAATAATAAAAAAATACTTAATATTGGAATTTTAATCTTGTTAGAGGTGCAAAACGTAAATCAGCAACTTTTCTCTATTACAACAACAGTGTTTTCCTGCATGGCATTTTTGTTGCCGTAGTAATACAGGCCAAGGCTGCGTCCAGAAGCTTAGGCAGCGGTCACTTTAGTGGCAGAGTTTGTGTACAAAGGCATGTGACAAAACTGAGTTCAGACAGAATTCTGGGACAGCATAAAGTCTTTAGAATTTACAACAAAATTGAGAAAGCTTTGGTGTTTACTATTTGACTACTGCAATACAAACGTCTTGCTTGAAATGCCATCAAAAGTGGAAAAAGTCAAAAATGTACATTTACACAAAATTGGCACACAACTGGCACATCGAGACGCCATCTTTACTTCTTTTAGCTCAACTGTCAGAATTGATTGTGGGATGTTAAAGGCAGCGAAGGACACGTCTATGCTGACAATTTTTTGAGACAGCATAATGATTTAAAGGTCCCGTGAAGTGCTTTGAAATGAGCATTTTTTTTATTCGATGTTTGACGTAATCTTAACTTAAACATGAAGAGAGGGTGGGACGTAGTGTAGCTCCTCCCCTTTTTATTTCACAATTATTTAGCCAATAGTTTTTGTTTTACCACAGCTCTGCCAGTGAGAGTGGTTGAGCTCAAGCGCATCAAATGAGAAGCGTCTTGAAGGGGGCAGGGCTTGTCAGATACTAGAGAGCATTTGATTGGTCAAGCTTTGATGAGAAGCTGAAGTATGAGGTGATGTGAATAAAAACGTTGATCCATTTAGGCAGAAGTGACAAACTACAAGCCT
Source organism: Danio jaintianensis (assembly GCA_903798115.1). Lineage (NCBI taxonomy): Eukaryota > Metazoa > Chordata > Actinopteri > Cypriniformes > Danionidae > Danio > Danio jaintianensis. The sequence goes on from CAIGQV010019090.1 coordinate 5,238,717, forward strand.
TGCATGTTTGTATCAGTTTTATATATGCTAAACATGAATTTTGTCACTGTTTTGGAGCACACTGGCTTATAGATATCCTAAAAACTAACAATACTGATACCAACATCTAAAAAACGTTATTTTAATTTCATGGGACCTTTAATGATGTATAACAAAATGAAGAGAGCTTCGTAATACCTTAGAGAATATTTGCTTACAACAATAGTAATTTCTCACCATCAGTAGTGGAAAACATTGGTCAAAAACATACATTTACACACAAAATCACACTCAAATAGTGCGTTGAGATGCCATTGTTATTTTTTTTTGTTTAACTGTCAAAAATGAAATGTGATGGACTGTGATACATCGAAGGCAGTGAAGGACACATCTGTGCTAAATTCGATCAGAAGAAGGATCCTCCCAAGACAAAAAGTGAAGTCGAATTTGATTTTGACAAGAATAAACTTTAGAATTTTTAGACACATAATAAGTCAGCATTAAACCACCTCCTACTGCACATTACCAACGTAAAATAGGCTTCGGGCTTACGAGAGCCGACACCAACCCCAGTCCTGATCCTTTGAGATATAAAGGATATTTACCTAAAAAGAATCTGATTATCTCAGACATGTCATGTGAAAATATCTATGTTTGCACATAAATAGCCGTGATGAACAACACTGCAAATGCAATAATCTCAATCTTCCTAAAAGGCACTCTAAAGTTCAAATACAATATAATTATTCACAGTATTTTGAACTGCTCATGATAACAGTAGCGCACATGTTCATGATCACTATACAGTGCAATTTGGGCACAGATGTGTCTGTGGGGTGTTGTATGGGTCCATGTGAGGCTCTGGGCTCTCTGTATGTGTATGTGGGTCATCAGACTTACTCTCCGCTCTTTGATTCTGCTCTCTAGAGCCACGATAATCCACTTTCCTCCAATTGTTTTCTTGGCAAGTGTGAAATTGCAGTCTTTGGCTTGGATTGGTTTTAAAGACGCTTTGGTTTCAATTCAGTTGGATGGAAAGATTGAATCTTAGTTAACATGTAATCTTTGCAGCTGCTGAGTTATGATCACTGCATAAAATATAACTGGTAAAAAACTCATGTAAAGATATGTATACTTGTGAATTTGTTCAAAATAAATGTATAGTTTGTTGCAGACAAGTTTTCTTAACAAAAATCAAACTATTTTTTGTGTATGTCTAAGATTTGGGTTACATTTTCAATAACCAGTATCCAGAACTGAATACCTTTTAACACCACAATTAATTGAACATACTACTAAATAATACAATTATTAATAAATTATACTAATACAACATAATAGATAATAATACTACCAAGACAAACAAAATAAATTATATTTATGGATTAATAATGATATTATTGATTATTATCATAATTATAAAAAACAACAATATAAGTGTGTTAATATTAATATAGCATTAATAATAATTATTTTGTAAAATTGCTAATTTATGCCAAACTATGTAAAAACTATGATTTTTTTTTTGGTTAATAAAACGTAAATAATACATAATCGTATTATCATGCAATTATTTAAGTATTATTAATTATTATACTTGATTTGTTATGCATTAATATTTTACATTTTCTTCTGCTTACCAAGGCTGCATTTTCTAAAATAAAAAATACCGTAATATCATTAAATACTACAATTTTGTATGAATTTTTAAAAGTACATTTAAATGACTTTAAATGTAGTATAATTGAAATGAAATTTGAATTTAAATGAATTTAAATGTAATATATTCTTGTGATTTAAAGTTTTGTCAGCATCATTACTCCAGTCTTTATTGTCACATGATCATTTATCATATGAACATTTGCTACTCAAGAATCATTTATTATTAATAATACCAAGACAAAACAGTTATGTAAATCTAACATTCATTCAAGGTGATGTAAAGGTCACACTGGTGCTGTTTTTCTGTCCAGAGACTGATGTTTAGACTGAGTGAGTTTTCCAGCATGTGTACTGCTGCCTCTGTGCTCCCTCAGGCTCAGACAAGCGATGGCTTCCAAAAAATGTCTTTCATAACAGAAGAGGCAGTTTTCCAGTGTCTGTTTGCCTGTGATTTTGTGAGCGAGCAGCACAGCGAGACGCATTAACTATTTTTTTTTTCACAGTCTCCTTATAGCTTCTAAAAATAGCCGTCCTCTGATTGCGTGGGCCTGTGTTTCCATGGCAACCATGTTCATTCACAGAAATCTGTTGTTTGAATGGGGTTTTGCGACGCCTCTTTTTCACACTCTCTGTCTCGATCGTCATCCACTGCCTACATTCAGCTTTCCTCTCAACTAGGGATGGCCAATAATGAGATTATATCACAGTATTTGCTGGTACTTATTGTGATAACCATATCAGTGACAATAATTCATGCATATCCACTACGAAACTAAAATGTACTGTATCTTCACAGAGTACTATATATTTTCCTATTTGTTTATTAATATTTTAAAATTAAAATAGGTGCTGTTTGCACACATGTAATGTAATATCGCTTACTGCTGTAGCTAAAGGGTATCCTTGAACGCTTTTTTTTGCAATGATTTCAAATATTCATTCACATTGTCATTGTTGGATATTGTTTGTAGAATTTTGAGGAACATTTTCCATTTAATCAATGTTGGAATAAAGCTGAAACATCAAAATGTGACCATTACTTTTAACAGAAGAAGTTTACATGTCAGACAAGGATCAATGGCAAGGCAAGGCCCCTGTATTTGAGAGTGGCCATGAATGTGTTTTGTTTTTTTTTTGCCTGGGAAATTATACGGCACGATTTCCCTGGAGTAATGTGGTTCAGAATTTCTGGATGAAAAGATAACTGATTTGCACACTGCAATATGGCTTCTTGTAGCAAAATCATTTCCAAACGACAGTTTTCACAAATAAACCCCTTTTGTTACACTGATCAAACCATTTCCATGATTTTTATCAGTATTATTGCAAGAAAATTAATTCGTATTGTGGAGTGATATTTTCCTGGTATAAACAAAAAAACACCAACAAAGAAATTGTAATGATTTTAATGCTTATAATGGAAATTTAATTGGTTTTAATGGAAACTGTATGATGCTTTGGGTCTCAACTAATATTTATTGCCTTCTATTGGTGGCATGCTAAAACTAATAAATCCTAATAAAATATCTCAAGACACATTAAAACATATTAAATGTACTGTTCCTGATGGTTAAATTTGGTGGCTATTAAAGTTTTTAATGGTAACTTCTGTGATAAGGGCATCCGCTGTGTAAAACATATGCTGGATAAGTTGGCGGTTCATTCCGCTGTGGCGACCCCGGATTAATAAAGGGACTAAGCTGAAAAAAAAAAGAATGAATGAATGAACTTTTGTGATGGTTTCTATTGTTTTTTTTTTTCATCATGGACAAATGATATCGGTCATCCCTACTCTGAACGTGTTCTCGTCTTTGTCTCTCTTGTCATTTTTCAGCATCCATTATAAGCTCAGCTGGAAAATCTGCTCATAATTGAAAGGACCTCCACAAAAGGACAGTTTTAGTTCTCAGCTGTCATGGCAGACGCCTCCAGCGTCGCGTCTGTGTGCGTTTGTACTATTTATAAACATATCTGAGCTCAGCTTGCGGCACTGCAGTGAATTCGACCATCTCTGCTCAGCTGCAGAGCATCATAACAAACAATAACTTCCCTTATACTTTCAAATTATAACAGGAAGTAATTCAGAACAAACAAACAAAAAAAGAGATTCACTTATAAGTATAACCTGGAATTAAATCTGATTTCCTCGCTAAAATGTAACAGCTTTTCTAAAATACAAAAACATTTTTACTTAGAATGGTGTATTTTTAGTATTTGATTACCTAAATACCCAGACATCTTATTGTTTACGTGAAATCAATTAATTAAACTGAGCCTTACCTACTTATTACATCATCTTGTTCATTTTCTGGATTTTGCAGACGACTCAGGGGACGAGGGTCCTCTAGCCCAGCCGGACCGTGCTCTGATCCAGGGGGCACTCAAGACTCTGGTCAGCAAGCTTGAAGACCTCAGCACCTGCAACGAGCTGATAGGGAAACACGGTGCAGCTCTCCAGCGCTCCCTGAGTGAACTGGAAGAACTGCGCGCTCCCACCGACGGCACAGATAAACTGAAAGCCGTCAACGAGAGGGCCACACTCTTCCGTATCACTTCCAATGCTATGATCAATGTGAGTTACACGTCTAGTTAAAGGAGCCTGTCATACTTTTTTTACTCCTTTCTTTAGTGTGCAATGTTGATATTTGAGCGTGGCGGGTCCTTAAAAAATCTTAAATAACATTTCTTTATAAAAGCCCTTAAAAAGTAGTAAAAAGCCTTGAATTCAGATTTGATAGGTCTTAAATATTTTGGTCACCTCACTAAAAAAATTGTCTTCACTCTGATGGACCCAATGACTGTTTACGATCATTGGACAGAACAACAAAAAAAGCTATGCTCATCCTGAAAGTCCTGCTGCTTTCAAGAGCTCGATATATTAATATTTCATCTTTCTGTAAGTGGCAGCGGTAAGTGGTACTGACCAGGCCAGTAGAAAAAAAAATCAGTTGCTGCCGGATACACATGTATTTACAGGGCTTTTTTGCAGCCTGATACATATGTATTTACATTACAGCTTTGGTGGTGTAAAATTTTTGACAAATGTTTTTTAAATATTGTTTCTTCAAAGTCTTTAAAAGTCTTAAATGTAAGTTGGATAACTCTGTAGACACCCCGGAAAAAGATTTACAATGTTATAAAGTACAAAAGGGAGTTATTCTCCCTCAAATACCTCAATTCTAGATTTCATATGGCAACATTCACGTCTCTAAATCTTAAATGTAAGTAATTTCTGCCCAAATTAGCAAGACCTGCTCTAATATACTGATACTTAAGCGATTTTCTCCTTAACTGTTTACATTCACAGACATAACCAACATGATGTGACCATGTGATGTTTATGTGCTTTTGACAAAACCTTAAGTATTTTCGACAGTTTATGAAAAAGAGAACTTTATCAATCACAAGCTGTGCCGCCTGACAGCCATCTTTCTGTGTGTAATTTGTGTCTGTGTGCTCAGACTAACAGGGCTTTAAAATGAATGCAGGTTTCTTGTGTTTCTTTTTAAACTCACAGAAGCACAAGCAGACTCCGCCCTCTTCTGGAAGGGGGAGGGGGCTTGGGTGTGGCACAGCAGCTCATTTGCATTTAAAGAGACACACAAAATCAGCATGTTTTTGCTACCAAAAGAGGCATTTACAGTATTGCATAATTAAGGATTTTGAGGTACTGTGAGCGGAAACATCACAGACACTGAGGGACACCTGAGACTTGTAAATGGGGCATAATATGACCCTTTTAACTCAAAATTGGACATGTTAATGTTAAAAAAGTAGAGTGATAAAAAAAGAGTGGTTATGAATTTAATAATGGTTATAAAATACTACATTTTTTTTTCGTAACAGGCCTGTCAGGACTTTGTGGATCTAGCGGAGACACACAGCCGGCGGTGGCAGCGTGCACTGCAGTATGAGAGGGAACAGCGCCACCACCTGGAGGAGACCATTGAGCAGCTAGCCAAACAGCACAACAGTCTTGAGAGAGCCTGGAGAGAGTCACCCAGCACACACAACCGTGAGACTTTTTTTTTGCTGAGACGTTTTACAGAATGTCCAAGCTGTTTTTTTTCTACCAAAAAAAGAACCTTAAAAGTTTTACAATAGTGTTGATGTGCACAAGCATTTCAAAGTTAAGGTTTTATTCAGTTATTGTTTTTATTTAGCAAGAAATTAAGTCAGCATGTATGCTCAAAATGGAAGTTTTTTTTTTAAATATATGAAAATATAAAACTGTGAAAGCCTGTAAAAGACATTTTTTTTGGACATTTTTTTCCAGTTATTTTAAAATGTAATAATATGTCTATAATTATTATAAAATTATAAAAGTTTTTTGTTGTTGTATTCCTGGTTTTTATATTTAATTAATGCAGCCTTGGTGTGCATAAGAGACTTTCAAAAGATTAAAAAACAAATTTTTGAATGGAAGTGGGAGTGTTTCTGTCATTCTGTATTTAAAATGTACTAAGCAATAATAAAATCTAGGAATAAATTATTTACATTGTAATACATTTTTTCAAATTTTTAAAAGCAAATCAACATAAATTTGATTGACAAATACTAAATATGCTGGCATGTTGATCTTAATTTAGGTACTTACTTAAAATGCAGTACTCTCTAAAGCAGGCAAATGCTGACCCATCAATAAATGTGTCTTTTTTTTCTCAGAAGCAGCGGAGGGAACACCGGAGGGAGAATCCAGTGAGGAGAATGAAGACATAGAGTTCTTTGATGCCATGGAAGATTCTCCAGCCTTCATCACAGTGCCTGCTGACAATCACTCACAGCACAGGTTCATACACTCATCATATGATAGTCAATGGCAATCACTGACCATCTAACACATATAAAAAAAATTAAAGATTTTCTCCGGATTTACGATTTATATGATTTATATTTATGCTTGATTACAATATAATTTTTGTTTTATTCTGTAAACCACTGATGACATTTCCTTCAAAAATTTAAAATAAAATTGTTTTCATTTAGACCTTTTTTTCCCATAAAATAACAAAAAGCTGCCATATTTTCAGACATATTTATTTTATATTTATTTTTTTTGACAGGACAATACCAATGTTTTAACTTTACAGAATAAAACAAAATTTTAAAATTCTCAAATACGTACCTATTGTAATAAATCCAGTAAATCCCGAAAACTGTGAATTGCCAAGTGGTTCCATTTTTTATGTGTGTATGTGTTTATTTACCTTTTGTCTGAATATTGCATGATCTTCCTTCTAGTGTTGTTTGCACAGTGCATGTTTACAGTAAGAAGCAGATGATATTTCATCCTGCACTTGTGTGTGTGTCTCTCAGACTCTTGAGCAGTAACCAGAGCGTGACCAGTGGAAGTTTATCTAGTAACTGGAGTCAGGACGACAATGTGAGTTTGGGCCTTTGTTTATTAATAATACATCCAAACACAACTACACATGCTAAATAACACTGAACAACTTAAAGTGTCATGAAATCCCTCTGTTTCAGTAGTCGTTCATTCTTGCTAATGTATTGAAATTCAGCTTTCCAAAAATTCACACTGCAATTTATTTATTTAAAAGAATTATATATATTATGCATGGATTTGTAAGCATACTATAGCCTACAAACACAGATTCACCCTGTGAGCACTATAGTTCAGGGTTCCCACACTTCTTGAAAGTACTTGAATATCAAACATATGAATTCAAGGCCTGGAAAGTATTTAAAAACAAACACAGGTCCTTGAAAGTGCTTGAATTAAATTTGAAAAAAAATATTTTTTATGCTTATATGCTTATTGTTTTTGTTATTTCAGCAACTGCATTGTGCTGCTGCCAAAAAAAGAAAAAAAAAAAGATCAATTTTTAATGTAAAAATTTTGAATAAGAACTATGACAAATAATGCACGTTATCTATATTCCAGAAACCACATTTGTATATTACCAGTATTGAATTCAACACATTTTACTAAAATTATTTGAACATGACTGTTGAAAACAGTCAACATTTTTGAAAATGACACATTCAAAACATCATAATCACTCTGACATTTTAATGTAAATATTAGGTGTAAGTGAAATGTTAAGTACATTAAGGAGTTTCATGGCATTAAATATGCTGGGGGGATTAAGAAAGGTGCTTTATTTGCTTTATTAATGGTGCTTTTAAAAGTCCTTAAATCTGAAGGAGTGGGAACCCTGATAGTTTAATCCACAAATAAGACTAATAATTAACTCCAAACCTATATGAGTTTCCCTCTTCTGTTGAAAACTATAGAATATATTGAAGAATGTTGGAAATGTACAGCGACTGATTTATTGAGCCACTGATAGTAGGAAAAAATACAGTGGAAAATCAATGGCTATCAATTTCCAGCATTCTTCAAAATATCTTATGTTCCAAAAGGGACACATGAGGGTGAGTAAATGATGACAGAATTTTCATTTTTGGATGAACTAATGACCAGTTCCAAACTTTCGGCAAAATGCTAATTCAGAGCAGGCTTTCATAACCCTGGGTTAAAAGTAGTGCTAACCCCGCTTCCAAATGACCAATGTGAAACGTTTTGTTTTTTACCTGCGGTTTAAACCCACCAAACAGCTTGAGGTAAAGTGCACCACATTTGTTCAGTAGCTAGTTTTCTCTGTTCACAGGATGGTTCTGGTAGTTACCTGCGCAGAGAGAGACGCCGCCGCATCCCGGATAAACCCAACTACTCCCTTAACCTGTGGAGCATCATGAAGAACTGCATTGGCAAAGAGCTCTCCAAAATACCTATGCCTGTAAAAGCATCTCAGATTTAGTGTCTTATATAATATTGGGTTATTGGACTTCTTAGTATGAAAGGTGTGAATGCTCACCCGCAGGTGAACTTCAACGAGCCGCTGTCGATGCTGCAGCGTTTAACGGAGGATCTGGAGTACAGTGAGCTGCTGGACCGAGCGGCCCGCTGCGACTCGTCTCTGGAGCAGATGTGTTTAGTGGCCGCTTTCTCCGTCTCATCCTATTCAACCACCATCCACCGCACAGGGAAGCCCTTCAACCCTCTGCTGGGAGAAACCTATGAGCTGGACCGGCTGGAGGAGTACGGATACCGCTCCATCTGTGAACAGGTCTGAAACCACACTCATAAACACACAGTTATTCTTATGAATATATAAGCTGTAAATGTCAAAACTATACTGTTGAGAAGAAATTTAAGAGAGGTTGTATGGTGTGTCAGATTTACAAATTTATTTAGAAATAATATAAAAAAACTAGTTGATTTAATTTAAATCAAAAGTGAAACTAGGAGGTTGAAATGTGCTATAAAAATACTCACGTGTGTAAAAACTATTTGCATATTTAATATTAATTGTGGCGACACGTTGGCTAAGTGGTTAGCACTGTCGCCTCACAGCAAGAAGGTCACTGGTTCGAGCCCTGGCTGGGTCAGTTGGCATTTCTGTGTCTATAGTTTGCATGTTCTTCCCGTGTTCGCGTGGGTTTCCTCCGGGTGCTCTGGTTTCCCCCATAGTCCAAAGACATGCGGTATAGGTGAATTGAATAAACTAAATTGGCCGTAGTGTATGTGTGTAAATGAGTATGTATGGATGTTTCCCAGTACTGGGTTGCAGCTGGAAGGGCATCCGCTGTGTAAAACGTATGCTGGATAAGTTGGCGGTTCATTCCGCTGTGGCGACCCCTGATGAATAAAGGGACTAAGCCGAAGGAAAATTAATGAATACTTATGTACATGTGATTTTTCAGGTTTTTTATTTTTAATAAATTTGCAACAATTTCAAAAAATCTTTTTTCACATTGTCATTATGTGGTATTGTGTGTAGAATTTTGAGGAAATAAATGAATTTAATCCATTCTGGAATAAGGCTGTAACATAAAAAAATGTGGAAAAAGTGAAGCGCTATGAATACTTTCCGGATGCACTGTATAATATGTTAATCTTATTTATGAAATTAATAAAACTGTTCTTGACCAACTAATCAGCATATTAGAATGATTTCGGAAGACTGTGTAACACTGAAAACTAAAGTAAAACCATGTTTATTTCATAATATTCCTTTATTACTTGTATTTTTGATCATATAAATGCATTCTTGGTGAGCATACACGACTTCTTTACAAACGTTACATAAATCCAACTGACACAAACTCTTGAACAGCTGTTTGTATCTAAATAATAATAAAAACATACAGCACATATTTTACTTAGCTATTAATTAAAATGCTGTCAATGATTGCGCACACATTTTGACAGATTGTGTTTCTCTCAGATCAGTCATCATCCTCCAGCAGCGGCACATCACGTCATTTCACAGCGAGGCTGGACTCTGTGGCAGGAGATCACCATCGACAGCAAATTTCGTGGCAAATACATCTCCATCATGCCATTAGGTGATCCATCATGAACTATTAGAGCTCTATTAATAACTACAGTCACTCTGCACAGATATGAAGTATATGTATGGAAGTGCTGCATTAGGTAAACGTTGCTTCATAGTTTCTATTTTTACGCAGCCTTTTAAACTGTGACTTTGAGCTATTTTCAGAGCGACCTTGTTCACTTTCATTTCCACTTACATTTCTCATCCTCCTGCTATTATGTGCTCTTAATGGCTCTCTTTGCTCTCTGCAGGCAACATTCACCTTAAGTTCCACACCAGTGGGAATCATTATGTGTGGAGCAAGGTGACCTCCACCGTGCACAATATTATCGTGGGCAAGCTATGGATTGATCAGGTATGTACTCTTACTTTTACACTGCGTCTGCTATGCATTACACTCACCCTTACTTTGTTAAAAATGAAGTTTTCCCTATCTTTCCTAATGTTGGGATCAGAAGGAAGGTTTGATTTCAAGTGTAGACCTGCATTTGCCTCTTAATGTATATAGTGCAAAGTGAATCAGTGGGCGGGGCTAATTGGGAAGCGATGCAGAAGTGGGCGTTGATCTTCTGTGGAGGCGGAGTTTAATCACTATAATGTAATAAGGTGTTTGTAATGAAGTTAATGGCCACCTGGCCTTCAGTAAGAAGGAGGCGGAGAACCGACGGACTTTTAAATCATTTTAATAATAAAAAATAAAACAAACAGGCCGCAGCTCCTCACGGAGGCTACCGCCGAACTGAAAGCAAACGTAAGACATAACATGTCCAGGCCTGGTTCTCTCTCTCGTCTTCAACTGCTGTCTCTCCTTCTTTTATTATCCAGAGCTCCATGCATCTCGTAACAGGTGCTTCTCGTTATCACTCAAGCACTGGCCTCACCTGTTTCTGTCAGCCCCGCCCCACTCGCTACAGTATTCTATTCACAAACTGCCATTTTGCCATTGACTTAAATATAAGCTGTTTGTAGACTAACAAGTAAAGCTACGGTCACAATGCACTTTTCGCCATACAGACTTCCATTCACACGCAAGTGAATGCAGCAGACCGGAAACGCAAGCTTGTGCTACAAGTTTCGCATTTTTGCTGCCTCCGAAAGTTTAAGCTTGGTGAACTCTGACCTGCAAAATCGCATTATTAATATAATCGCAACATATTAATCTCTAATCATATTGTTTAATCTCGCCTCTTTTCACAGCGCCCTACGACAGAAATTTCTAAAATCTAGGGCCAGCGGGCCAAAGTTGGCCCATGGTAACCTTTGATTTGGCCCGCCGTCCCATCTGAGAATGGTTTAGAGATTGTTATTTGAAATTTAATGTACCCTTTTATTTGTTTGTTTTATTGTTAAGCTACAAAAAAGCTATCTGAAATTAAATGTTTCAATTTAAATGGTGTAAATTAATCAGATTTAGTTTAAAATGTACATATGATGGATAGAGGACAACGCAGAGACTTTGGTGAGTGAATCAAGGCAAAGGCAGATTCTGCTTGACTAGTGTATTCAGCATTGAACTCCACTGTGTTATAAATATGATTGTTTATGTTTTTTATTGGAATAAGTTATACTGCATTAGTTAATACGATTCAAAGTAAAGTTTTCTATTTATTTTTTAATATTATGAAAAAATAATATGAATTAGGAAATTACCCATGGCAACTTTAATGTAAAATAGTTTGCTATATTTATCTTCGGCCCACGGCTATCAATGATATTTGGTTTTTGGCCCTTCATACAAACAAGTTTGGGCACCCCTGCTTTAGTGTGACCATGGCTTATGTTTTGAGTTCTGTTACATTTTTTACTGTACAATGACCTCTTATATGTGGAAAAGAATGTCTCATTTTATGCCCCTTAAAGTCGGCATGAAACATAAGTTAAGTCCTTTTCCCCTATCGCTATTTATACAGTTAAAAAATAATAATAATAATGTAGGGTGGTGCACAATTTTGTTTATTGGGAACTGATTGGATCATTAGAAGATTGCTAACAAAATAGAGGAACATTGCTAACAAAATGGAGGAAGATTTGAATGTCAGTTTGTACTCAGTTGTGGAGGATTATGTGAGGAGCTAAATTTTACAGATGGAATGATATTATATTTGCTCAAACCACTGCCTCTCGTGAAGGCAGGGCAGAAACGAGACACACTGATAGCCCTGCCCTAAAGGCATTCCATGTGACCAGAAGTAAAGAAAATTTGTTTTGAGGGGGGAAGGAAGGTTATGGTATTTGATTAAAGATTATGAGGGCAAAATGATTTTTTACAAAATAATGAACTGCACAGATACATCATTTAAAACAAGCACTACTATATACAGGGGCGTAGCAACCGGGGGGGGGACGGGGGGATACATCCCCCTCACTTTTAGAGACAGACCATTTAGAAACAGGTGATTAATAATAAAATGAACGTAAAATTTTGGATCTCATTCAGCTGTCCCCCCCACTTTTAAAATGTCCACTACGCCCCTGACTATATACATATAAAAATAAGAAGAGTACATTATTATTTCATGCCACCTTTAAATAACAAATCAGTTTCAAATAATTACCAAATGCTAATCTTTACTGTAGCTTTTAAATCAAATATGGCACCATCTAATGTGTCAGATGTGTCATAACGAGTTTGACAAAGTCAAGAATGTTTGCCGCAACACAAGGGTGATTAAATGATTACAGAAATTTCAATTTTGATTAAAATGTACAGTTTGACTCTTCGGTGTGGTGTAGCATGACTCATCTTCAGCACTCCATCTGTTGGAGAAATTCACCATAGACTCTGTTCTCCTCCATCTGCCTTCCCACTGCAGAGGAAACAGGAAGCACTTATTAAGGCTCTAAAATTCATTCAGTGGGGAAATGCAGTTAAAATTAATTGACAATCAAAGCATGACATCAAAACAGACCATATTAACTTCCTTGATAAATATTCAATTCACGGCACACGACACTCACTCTGTAGCTCTGTCATTATTATTAATGTACCACTCTTTGTCCTGATGCAGTCTGGAGACATTATAATAGTGAACCACCGGAGCAAGGACACGTGCCACCTCAAATTCTCCCCCTACAGCTATTTTTCCAGAGATGTTCCCCGCAAGGTCAGTCTGCGCATCAATCGCCTTCATTCAGTCTGAATATTCCAGCATGTGAAGTGCAGGGCTGTGTGCTGCTGCCCTCTGCAGGCCGATACATGTAAGTGTGTGTGTTTGTGTGTCCTTCTGCAGGTCACAGGCATTGTGACGGACGGTGAAGGCAGCGCACACTACATTCTTTCTGGAACGTGGGATGATAAAATGGAGAGTGCAAAGATCATAGAGAGCAGCCATGGCTGCGGAGGATCTGAAGGCAAACAGAAAACTGTCTATCAGACTCTACCACCAAAACTACTGTGGAAGAAATACCCTCTCCCGTGAGAATCAATCAATCAATAAATCTGTCTGTCTGTCTGTCTGTCTGTCTGTCTGTCTGTCTGTCTATCTATCTATCTATCTATCTATCTTCTATCTATCTATCGTCTGTCGGTCTGTCTTCTGTCTTTCCATCTATCATCTGTCTGTCTATCCATCTATCTATCTGTCTGTCTGTCTGTCTGTCTGTCTGTCTGTCTGTCTGTCTGTCTGTCTATCTATCTATCTATCTATCTATCTATCTATCTATCTATCTATCG
>CAIGQV010019090.1:5252403-5284566 GCA_903798115.1 Danio jaintianensis
TCTATCTATCTATCTATCTATCTATCTATCTATCTATCTATCTATCTATCATCTGTCTGTCAATCAGTCAATCATTCTGTATGTTTAACTTGTGTGTTTAGTAAACTTCTCTTTCTGTACTCTCCTTTGTCCTGTTCTGTGATTCCAGTGAGAATGCAGAGAACATGTATTTCTTCTCCTCTCTGGCGTTGACTCTGAATGAGCTGGAGGACGGTGTAGCCCCTACTGACAGCCGTCTGCGGCCCGACCAGCGGCTGATGGAGGCCGGGTTGTGGGATGAAGCGAACACCGAGAAACAGCATCTGGAGGAGCGTCAGAGACTGGAGAGAAGGAAGAGAGATGCACAGGCCAACCTCTCACTCGAAGAGGGTGAGACATTTACACTCATTTACACTCTTTGGCCACTTTATTAGGTGTACTTTGCTTGGAGCTGTTTGTACATCCATGGTGTCACTACATCCCAAAGATGCTCTATTGCGTTGAGATCTGATGGTTGTGGAATCTAGTTGAATTTAGTCAATCACATTCAAAAAGTTTGAGTTTGAAATGCCACATTTAAAATCACTTAAAGTCACTTGAGTCCAGTGGTTCTTGAGATGAAAAAAGGACATTTTTCAAGATTTACTGGAGGGACTTTTAAATCAACATCATATTTCTTACTTCTTTCAAGTTCTTCTTTCTCAACTTCTGATATTCAGTTTGCACTTCAGCAGATCGTCGTGACCACATCATCATGCCTAGATGCATAAAGTTACTGCCATTTGATTGGCTGATTAAATATTTGTGTTAAAGGTGCAGTATGTAGGATAGACAGCTAGTGGATGAAGTAATTATTGGAGTGCAATTTTTTTTATCCAGCCCCTTCTCCGATGATTGGAAGCACACACAGGTTGCCAGATTGGTGACACAAACAAGAGTGAGCATACCTAATGATCGAGTTGTACGCTGTAAGCTGTTCAGCTGATGTTTACATTTGTAATATTTGTATTATTTTCTAATTAGAAACCACCTTGTGGATTTTTAAATCTGCATCTCATTTCGGAGGATGACCAAGGCAACCCGGGGTGCTGAAATATAATTGAATAAACTGGCAGTGAGCTGGTTATAGAGACCAAAACAAAGATAGACATTCCTTTTCTAAGGAGAATAAATGACTTTAGAATTGTTTTTCAAATAAACAAGAATGGGGCAGCACGGTGGCTCAAATGTTCTCCCCGTGTTCGCGTGGGTTTCCTCCGGATGCTCCGGTTTCCCCCACAGTTCAAAGACACGCGCTATAGGTGAATTGGGTAAACAAAATTGGCCGTAGTGTATGAGTGTGTGTGACTGTGGGAGTGTATGGGTGTTTCCAGGGGCGGACTGGCCATAGGGAGCACCAGGACATTTCCCGGTGGCCTGGCGGTCAATCTGGCCTGCCACCGCGAATCTGGCCTTCCCTTCCTTCTTCACTTACCGATTGCCGCACCGCAACCCACCGTCACTGCAAATGACGTCCCAGTCCGCCCCTGGGTGTTTCCCAGTACTGGGTTCCGGCTAGAAGGGCATCCGCTACGTATAGCTGGTGTGTGGTGAGCGCACTAGTGCAGTTGTCCTGTGGCTGCCGTTGCATCATCCAAGTGGATGCTGCACACTGGTGGTGGTGTGGAGAGACCCCCCCCCATGATTTTGAAGCACTTTTGGTGTATGGCCATACACGATAAATGCACTATATAAATACACATTACGTTTCATTACATAAATCATATGCTGTAATAGTTGGTGGTTCATTCCGCTCTGGCGACCCCTGATAAATAAGGGACTAAGCCTAAGGAAAATGAATAAATGAATAAACAAGTATGCTTATTTAGCATGTTTCTTAAATATCTGCAAACACATTACACCATTTTTATGCTTTGGAAGAGTCACAAACTTTCAAACAACACCATTTACAGTTGAACAGGTGTACCTAATAAAATGGCCACTGAGTGTACTCTAAACAGCAGGCTATTATCCCATTACGTCACCAAACACATGTTGTCCTGGATTTAACAGGTAAGGAGGTGGAGACCTACCAGCCCATCTGGTTTATGAAAAGGACTGATCTAGAGACAGGTGAGAGCAGCTTCATGTACAAAGGAGGCTATTGGGAAGCCAAAGACAGACAGGACTGGAGTCAGTGTCCTGCCATCTTCTAAGGCCTCTCCTCCACCAGGACCAGCCCGCCATTCCAATAATCCCGGAAAACTGCTTTCCAATGTTTTCCCTTTCCAAGGATTTCAAACATGCACAGAATATACACATTCTGTCTTCTAAGGCGCATATATATATATATATATCTTAATTTGCTGTGTGTTTAAAGAAACCTGTATTGAAGCAGGAAAACTCACATTGCATGAAAAAAGCACAATAGGTGGCGGCACTTTATAAATGTCACAGTGACACACACTGATAATATTAATGATCTGGGGAATGTAACACTTCACCAGGCAAAAGATTCTTCTTCAAGCCTGGTTTGCTTACTATTTCAGGTCAACTGTATAATATCCACCATTGTGTGATAAAAGATGTTCAGTGCATTTATGAAGAATTGAGTTTGAGGGCCCTCAAGACTGTGTTCCTCCATTGAGCTGTAGAATAGATAAGGTGCTCTGTAGATTGAGTAGTGCAAACACGCTCCATGAACAACCTAGATAGACTCCACGTCAGTGAATTGATGTTGCTTCTACAAAAAAATATATATTATCAAGGCTAATTTATTCAGTATTTAATGTAAGAATTCTATTCTAGCTGCCCGTTTAGTTATTTAGCACAAGCGTTATGTAAATGTCATTGTGTCAGTGATGAATTAAGGCTTAATTGAGATTCTCCACACTCTCAGAAATAAAGGTACACGAGCTGTCACTGGGGTGGTACCTTTTCAAAAGGTACAAATTTTTACCTAAAAGGTCCATATTAATACCTCAAGGGTACATACTAGTACCTAAAAAGTACAAAAGTGTTCCTCTTAAAAAAAATTGGTACTAATATATACTTTTGAGGTACCAATATGGACCCTTTAAGTACAAATGTGTGCCTTTTGAAAAGGTACCACCCCAGTGACAGCTCCCGTACCTTTATTTCTGAGAGTGCATACAGAGTCGTGACTAAATGTTTGCAAACTCGATAAACTTGCACATTTATTTTATTTTATTTTTTTGACAGATGAGCTTTTACAGGTCATTCAAAATGACTCATCTGCATGCAGTGCAGATTTGTTGAATTATGCAAATTAAGCATGCACTTCGACAGATATGCTAATAGAGTATTTGTCTAACACTGCATCAGGTCACCTTTTAGGTTGTTTGCGAACCTTTGGCTGTTGCTGTGTTTTTAATATCTAGCATTTTGTGGTGGCAATACTTACTTGTTTCCAATATTAGCTGCTAAAGTACATATATGCTACATATGTCATTCACGATGCAAGGAACAGTGGAATATAGACCGTAAACTGTAACCAAAATGAGGGCGAAGGTAAACTCGTATTTGGGCATTAAAAGCAGTTAGGTAGAGTTAAAATAAGTGTATTTCATGCCAGGAACATTGTAGTAAAGTATGTACAATGTAAAGGACTGATGTTTAATAATGACTGTGTTTGAGTTTTTCTTAACCAAAGGTAACGTGTTGTGTGATTGGAACCACAAGCAATGCAAAAATGACACTTTCCAATGTACTCTGTATTAATCAGACACAAAAAGGATGAGTATTAGGATTAGATCACTTGATTATGATGTTGAATATGCTGGATATTGCAATCTAAAGACTCTTAAAATTCATCATTCTTGAAATTGATCTCTCTCAATTTTTCACAGTAGATGATGATGTAAATTTGTCATAAGAATATGTCATGTATTCAAAAAAATTGTGTGCAATAATTCAAGGGTTATCAAAGAGATTTTGTTGGTTTGTTTTATGTCATGCCCCTCAAAAAAATAAATTAAAAGGAAAGTAGGAAAAAGGAAAGTCATGGCCAAGTATGGTGACCCAAACTCAGATTTCAGAATCACACACAGCGGTGAACACACACATCGTTAATCATGTTAATCATATTTGTAGGTGTTTTTTCTTCTTCTGTAAAACATTTTAAGATTTTTAACTGAAACTCTTGGTGATTGAAAAATTGCACGTCAATGATTACCACCAGCATTTCAGCGAAAAATCTTTCAAAGTCTTTACTTTTCAATAAAATACAAGTTTCAATAAAATAAGAGTTAATATAGTTAGCTAAAAGGAAAGTTTAACTAAACCACTAAATTATTTAGTTTTACCTTTTAAAACATTAAATGGAAAAGATAAATAGAAATTATTTTAACTTGTTGCCAATGAAATAATTCTCATTTTATGTACCAACTTTATGTACTAAAATGACTCAAAACAAAAACTGAAATAAAATCATATGAAGTCATAATAAAAAAAAAAACTACAAACTTTTCCTAAAATTAAAATGCAAAAATAAAATAAAACTAATTCAAAAAATTTATACAATGATAGTAGTCTTGATACTCAATAAAATAACAATAAAAGACACAATTGTTCAAACCAAGAAGCGATTTATTCAGTTTGACAAAAAAAAAAAATCTACAGGATGAAAATCAACTTTGTTCATCGCCTCTCATGAACACAAATTTATATGTATTTAGGTATATTAACATTAAATTTATAATCAACATTAAAGGGCACCTATCATGCGTAATCTACATTTGGAAGCTGTTTGGACAGAAATGTAGCATATGTTTTGTGGTAACCGTTTAAAACGTGTGATAACGTAACTGTTTTCAACACAAAATCAGTCGACACAATGTAAAGAATATTCTGTGAAAATGTAACCTTAATATTTTTTTCTATTAACTGAGTTAGGCCATGTCAAAAATGTACCTATGTTCAGAATCAGAACATCTTTTTTTCTTTTTTAAATTTCAGTGTAAAGCATATATTTAAAAATGAAACACAGCTGAACCATAATTATCCAATGTGCCATATACCAAATTAAAGTTCAGATTCACCCAATTTCAGTGGTATATCACACATTTATGGATTTTTGTTGTTAAGGTGTAAAAGGTGGCTAATTTTTATGATAGTCCAAAAAGCATAATAAACCAAAACAACAAGTGGGGGTGGTTAAGCATCAGCTTTATTAGTAAAACCACACATCAGTAGAAAAAGTGAATAAATAAATTGATAAATATCTATATTATAAATATCAAATCCCGACCTCTTTCTGGGTTGCGAGATATAACTATGACGCGACAGTTCATGACAGTCACATATGCTGTATCATTTATTAACAAAGAGTTGCAGAAATTGGCTGCTATATATGAAACTCGTTGTTAATGCAATAAATAAGCCTTAGCTCCAGCTTTGTTTTTTTTGTACACGGACAGTCCACGTGCCGGATGGTCACCTTTCACCAGCGCACAGAATGAACAGAACAGACGCTCCGCGGTGACGTCATACACAGCTGATCTGGCAACAACTGGCAGTTCACCGAAAGGGCCGATGGCATCTATAATTACACACATCCAGCTTCAGCAGTGCGGGAATACGGTAAGAAACAGGGAGAATGCTTTTGGACAAGCTGTTGACGAGTTACAGACCGTGGTTGTTTATTTCTTCCGCTAAACGGCTGCGCGAGGTTGTTCTTTATCATCTTATTGTAAACGTTTTGCTTTTATAATTCACTTGACGTGACTCTTATTAGCGTGCAATGTGGTTATCAAAACAAACGCGTCCTTTATATGTTTCAGGGAAAACGAGTGTATAAAACTGTATTAGGGACTGTATTAAAGCCTACACATGGAAATTACACTTACGCGTGTAATTAGGAGCAAAATAGCGACGCTGCGGTGATTCGACGTCATCGGCCAGCGTCATTCTTACACACACAAACATACGGCCTCTGACCATCGTTACTGTAGTTCGGTTACTGCAGTCATTATTGGGTCATCATTCGGTAGATTTAGCTGTGCTGGAGGGTCGTCGCAGTTTCAGCCACCCCATCACGGGATCCCGGATGAAATAAGCTTCTATTATGGACCACAGAGCGACCATTTGCTGCGCTGTCAATCTAAAAGCCATAGACCGCAGTGAAGTCCGCAGCAAGAACATTCAGCGACTCACTGTTCTGACGGTTTGACAATCTATTTGTTTAGGATTTGCTTACAGGCGAACCATTTTAATACTGTATTTTGAATAAACCGGAGCCGGCCAATCCAAACCAGGCAGCGTAACACGAGCCAGTTTCTAATTGGTCGATGGGCTTGTTAAATTTTCCTGCGATGATGATTCAGTTCCACCATTCGATTCTTTTGAATAGATTCAAAAATGTGAATCATTCGATAATGAAAATGACTTTATTATTTAGATACACACCATGCTGTTAATCCCCTATAACTTTAGTTCTTCTTTTATACACAAAATAAAATATTTTCAGTGAAATCGGAGATTTCTTGGCCCTTCACTTGTCATTTGTATCCAAAACTTCTGGAAATTATAAACTATTAGTATGAACTGAGCATTTTATACATTTTAGTTTTCTTAAGAAACACCATGTTACGTGCCTCCCCTATCTAGGGCCAGGGAAACACGCAACAAAATAACATAAATGGGAAAAGTAATAAAAGAAATAATAATTAAATTTAGCCCAATAAAAAAAATTAGAGGCCAATTATGATAATAAAAAATAATTTAACTAAATAAAAAATAATAATAAAGGGCAGGGCAGCCAACAATCATCACCCTTCTCCTGTTCCAGCACTCCAACAATCATCCACACCCAATGCAAGGTACAAAAAATATATATATTTATTTAAAGATTATCAAATAATAAATGACAAAGGTAATGGTAGGCTTCAAAAATACTCAGGAGGGGATAATGGCAAAACAACAAACAAAAGTTCTAACTAATTAAGGAAGCAACTTTCTAAACTCTCAAAATAAAATTGAAAAGAAAAACAGATCTTACCTTGCTCCCTCTCTACCATTAACAGGAGAAAAATAAAATGTAGCAAACAAAAAATGGCAATAACCTTTGTACTGCTACAAAACGTTGAACCAAAACCAAATATAGAAAGTCGAAATAACAAAGGGAACTTAGTCAAATTTTTACAAAATCACTATATTGTTCACTAACAATCTGATTTTTAATCAAATTTTGTACAACCTTTATATGCAACAACCATCACTTTATATGGCAGATTTCATTTATGCCTTAATTCATATCAACTTGAATTAAAATGGTAGATTTATATGGACTATATATATTTTTTTAAATGCAGTTTTGAATCACCAATGTTCTGGGTGAATAGTCAACATTTGAAGTGGATCATCACCTTTCATCAAAGTTGTCCTAAAACTATTGAACAACACCCATTCTTGTCCTACGACAATTTTGAAAAACATTTTTGATTCACTTCGAATGTTCATGATCATGTTCGAATATTTGATCATTTTTTTACTTATTGTTCTGAAGACAAACAAAGTCTTAGGGGGTTAAAATGAGCTACACTGTTTCTAAATTATCTTATTAGTGAGTAGCACAAAACTATAATTCGTTATTTTTTAAAATAGGCCAACTTTCTCTAATACTGGTGAAGAGACATTTTTTGAAAGCATGGCATAAAATGAAAAAAACTAATTCAATTATTCTAGTAAATACACAGACAAATTAAATAATTAAAATATACATAATTATTACAAAATATTTTTTTATAATATGTTCTCAATAAGAACCATGTATGTGTTATAACAATGTAATAACAAAAAAGTTTGTGTCTAAAGATTTGAACTTGTCTAAAGGTTTTGGTTTTGTTTTAACTAAAAAAAAGTAACACAAATCAATTTTGATTAGTAATAGTTTACCCTGATGCAACAACTGAAAACATGTTTGGCCAACAGCCATTTTCTGGAAACAAAAGGAAACTTCATTCATTCATCAAACATTCCTTCATTCATTTTCTTTTCGGCTTAGTCCCTTTATTAATCTGAAGTCGTCACAGCAGAATAAACCGCCAACTTATCCAGCATATGTTTTATGCAGCGGATGCCCTTCCAGCCGCAGCCCATCACTGGGAAACACCCACACACTCACATACACTACGGACAATTTAGCTTACCCAATTCACCTATAGCGCATGTCTTTGGACTTGTGGGGGAAATCAGAGCACCCAGAGGAAACCCACATGAACACGGGGAGAACATGCAAACTCCACACAGAAATGCCAACTGATCCAGCTAAGGCTCAAACCAGCGACCTTCTTGCTGTGAGGCGACAGCGCTACCCACTGTGCCACCCACAAAAGGAAACTTTATACCTAAAATTAACATTTTATTCAAATCCATTCCTAATAAATCTAGGACATCCAGAGAAACTAAGAATATACAATGATTTTCTCAAGTTGCAGCTTTGTATTATATTATTCTTTGTATATATTATTATATTATTCAGTTGATCTGCTTGATAATAAATTCTTCTTCAGCCTCCAGCGCCTAGACTGCAGCTCTGAACAGGAAGTTTGGCCAGATGAAAAATGGTCGTGCCTAACAGAGCCTAGTTTCTCTCGAGTTTATTTTTTTTTTCCTTTCACTTCGTCAATTGGTGAAGTTTTTTTTTTCCTCGCCACTGTCGCCGCTGGCTTGCTTGGATCGGGACTTGTGGAGCTGTGCTTCGGTGGATTTGCTCTACAGTGTTTGAACTTTCAACAGTGAAGTTAAACCACACTGAACTAAACTACACTGAACTTCAACTCTGAAATCTGGACTTTACTAGAGCTATGTTAAGCTGCTTTGACACAATCTACATTGTGAAAAGCGCTATATAAATAAACATGAATTGAACTGAATTGAATTGAATAATAAATTCTTATAATATACTGTATAACTTTATATTTAATTTGTAGGTATAACAAATGAGGTTATGGTGAAATCTTCCTCCGTTTCCATCTCAGAGTCACCTTAATCTTGATCGAGGTAGGTTGATTTTATATTCGCACATTCTGATTAATAATATAATTTTAGAAAAGTTTTCTTTGCAAATCCTAAGTAGGGAAATAATATTAGCAGCCAAAGAACAACATTGTTCACAGTCATTTCAATAGTGCTAATGTTGTTATGAAGTCATACTTGCATGCGATTTCAGATCGAATATTCAAAGTAGCATGATAAACAATATAGAGAGACCATGTCACAAGTTGTCACTATTCAAAGATGAACGAATGTTGGAATATAAAACCAACTTTACCTCAATTTAATCTCAGAAGGCCTGAAAGTGAGCAACTTAACAGCATTTACATTTTTGGCTAATGTATTCCTTTAAACGACACAGGCTTATTTCAGTTTTTATCATTTAATAATAATATTATTCTTGTCATATGAGCCGAAACAATGACAGTATGAACATTCAAGCGAACCGATTCGTCCGACTGAACCTCTACCACTGCTCATGCCCAAAACAAACTCCCGTCAGCGCCTTACGTCACCAGCTAAACCCGCAACACATAATAACACGTGTATGCAGACAAGACGGAATGTTTTTACTGTCTGCTTCCAAAACACACGGTTGCTATAGCGCGTTAAGACCAGTCATAGCAGTCTTCTTAACACAGAGCGACTAAAGTAACATTTCCTACTCGTTTCATGCGGATACCAACTGGTTTTATTTGCGAAGATGAATAATGTATGTTCGTTGCCGACTTAAGATGTGTTTGCCTCGCAGGTGCGAAGATGAAGCGACCATGATCAACGCCGATGGCCGCTCCGCCAAGCGCGAAGAGACCCGGGACTCCGGCAAGAGGAGCGGGCGAGCTCCAGAAATGCTGCACCTTATGTTCGCCGTGTCAGTGTGGCTCGTGACGGGCACCACCATATCTAGCCTCAACAAATGGATCTTCGCCGTCTACAACTTCAGATACCCGCTGCTGTTGTCGGCCCTGCACATGCTGACGGCGATAGTGGTGGACTACGGGCTGATCAAAAGCAGGGTCGTCCGGCACAAAGGCGTCGGCGAGCAGGACCTGACCACCAGCGCCAAATGCAAAGTGTTCCTGCTGAGCCTGACGTTTTGTGCCAGCATCGCGTTTGGGAACGTGGGACTCAATTATGTGCAGCTTTCGTTCGCGCAGATGATCTACACCACGACGCCGCTGTTTACGCTGGCGATCTCGGCGCTGATTTTGGGGAAGCAGCACCACATCCTCAAGTACACCGCGATGATGCCCATCTGCCTCGGGGCGTCATTCAGCATTATGGGCGAGGTGCAGTTCGACCAGACCGGCTGCCTGTTTGTGTTCGCTGCCACTATGCTGAGAGGCGTTAAAACCATTCAGCAAAGTAAGTAGTATGCATATTTGTCGTTTACTGTGTATATTGCATATATGGCATTTTAATGAGAAAAACACCTCAAAAAGTTAGATTTTAGATTCAGAGTTTTTAGATTCACGAAGAATATAACAACTTTATATAATATATTAATAACTTGTATATTATATTAATACTTTATAGAATATATTAATAATCCAGACTTGGGGATATGGTTGTTATGGTTAAAAACGTAATAAAATAAATAAATATGAAGTTAACAAAAACACTACATGCAAAATCGTTTACTGCAATAAAAATATAACTTTAAGGAAATGTCATGATAATTGATAGAGGCAACACATTCATTGGTTTTAGTTTTAATAAATATATTTCATTGGATGTAAACAACTTTTTACATAATAAATCTAATGGAGTGAAAAGTCAAGTTAAAGCCATAGAAATTAAATAAAGTCAAACGAAGTTATGTAATCCTATAAATTCTGCATTATTCCAAGACAAACTGATTCACTCCCTTTGAATCATTTCAACTGAATTATGAATAGGATTCAGCTCACAAGAACCATTAATTTTATGCGCTGGGTGATTAGTGAGCTTTCATACCTTACGGTTGAACTTTTTTTCATCATCTGTTCGACAATGAAGCCTGTTAAAAGTTTCAGAAAGATATTCATAGCTGTATCTCAATTCATCATCATTCAAAAAGCCACTGTTTATTTATTGACACATGAAAATATCCTCAACCAGAATTTCCTGACAGCCGATTTTAGTCTTTCCAGTATACAGCTAGTTGCTAATGTTTTTATGGCCGTTATTTTTTCCCCAACTGCTTACTTCCCAGTCTCAGTGTGAGTCAGAGAGGAGAACCAACCGCTGGCACATTCTGTTCCGGACATCCACTTATGAGCACAAACACCACTGATACTTTAAAGGGATAGTTCATCCAAAATTGAAAATGTACTCATCATTCACTCACCCTCAACTTTTTCCCGAACCCTTTGAGTTTTCTTTCTTCTGTTGAACACAAAATAAGATATTTTGAAGAATGTTGGAAAAAGTTACCATTGACTTCCCAAAAATACTATATGGAAGGCAATTGCTACCGATTTCCAAAGTTCTTCAAAATATATCCTTCTGTGTTCAACAGATGAAAGAAACTCGAGCAGGTTTGTAAAAAGCAGAGGGTGAGTAAATGATGACAAAATATTTATTTTTGGTGAACGATCCCTTTAACCTAATTTCCCAAGTAGCAGACGAGCTGAGAGTAATGGACAGGCATTGGCTAATAGTCTGTTTTGTTTTGCTAAATGAGTGTCAGCTGTGCTCTATTACACTGATGTCCTCTGTATTATGTTGGTGTCTAGCTTTGAGAACATCATGTTGTGAGACTGGACTGAGCACATTGGTTTACTGGCAGAACCTGTTTTCTATATGTGTAGTCTTATTATGAATTTTTTGCTTTTGGGTCACAAACGGCAGCAGCCACATTTGTTTTTCAGTGCTGTGTGTTCTTTAAGATGTTGTAATGTTATGTAACGTGACTTACAGTTTGCATGCACATTAAATGGGCTGTGGCTTGTTAAATGGGCTGCGCCTTGATTTTAACAAAGTGAACATTGTTTGTTGTGTGACGCTATAATGGGTCTATATGAGAAAACCACATCTGAGAGAGGATAACTACAGTTTTAGGGCAAATGTATATGCTTGGTATTTTGTGAGTTTTCTAAGGGTGTAATGGTTTGGTTTGGACAGTGATGTCTCGGTTCAGTACATTTTTGATTAAGCAAAAATATATATTTTTTGTGGTATTTATTTATTAAAACTAAGATCATAGAACAACATTTGTTTTACTTTGAACAATGAAGGAGCTACACTTGACCCAGTAGTAGTGGTAGTTAAAAACAAATGCAAAAAAAATAAAACTCAGTTAAACTCAGCGCTGCAGAAGTGCTCACAGCTGAGTGTGTTTGGAAGAGCGCTGGTGTTTCAGCTGCTTAAAAACGCTTCAGTGGACATACACCCTCAGCATGTTCTTATGTTCTGGTAAATAGCATTAATGTTACAGGCCATATTACAACAAGCTCATCCAGCGTATGCCTGACTGGAGTGGTGCTTTTCAGTGAGGGTGTGAGGGGCAGACCGCATGTTACCTGTTACAGTATGTTGTTTGGGCTGCCTTGTTGAGCGCAGTGGCACTGAGAACATATTTCACACACGCCTAAAGGCTCTTCATATACAAATATTTATTTTCCATGTAACTGGTAAATCATTCGGTTTGTAAGACGAACCAAATGCCCCATACCAAACAGTTCAATGTAAATATGTATATCGTTACAAGTATATGTATGTATGTATATTGTTATAAGTACTTTTCTGTGTATTTACACTTTCAAATTTCATTATTGGACCTTTTTTCTGCCCTGACAACTTTTGATGTTAAAACCTTTACTAAAGTGACTTTTACTTATATCTTTGGGCGGCACAGTGGGTAGCACTGTCGCCTCACAGCAAAAAGGTCACTTGTTCGAGCCCCAGCTGGGTCAGTTGGCATTTCTGTGTGGAGTTTGCATGTTTTCCCCATGTTCATGTTGGTTTGCTCTGGGTGCTCCGGTTTCCCCCACAGTCCAAAGACATATGCTGTAGGTGAATTGGGTAAGCTAAAATGTCCATAGTGTATGAGTGTATGTCCTAGTCTTCCAGGTTGGGGGTTGAGCTTTGGGCTAACAACCCACCTCATAAAAAATAGATGTTACAAAACACCAATATGGTGCGGCTAAATATCAACTTCGA
Organism: Danio jaintianensis; assembly: GCA_903798115.1. Taxonomy (NCBI): domain Eukaryota; kingdom Metazoa; phylum Chordata; class Actinopteri; order Cypriniformes; family Danionidae; genus Danio; species Danio jaintianensis. The sequence continues at coordinate 5,265,520 of CAIGQV010019090.1, forward strand.
TATAAATGGCCCTGAGTAAATATCAATAAAGGTTCTATAATGCAATGCAATTTCAAAAGTGTAAATAAACTGAAATCACCCTTGAAAAACAAAATATGTGAAACCTTTATGTGAAAATTTTACAACGTGAAATTAATTTACTCAACCATTTTGCTTTCTAGTTCCAAGAAAGATACTTGGGCTTATCTAGGTCACTTATTGGTTTTATGTTTCAGTCGTCTATTTCGGTTGTACCCATTGCATCACAGAGGATAAGTTTGTTTACTATACACATCACACTCATAACTCAACATGTGCTTTCATAAATGACAACCCAGATGGCATAAGTGTGCCAATATGTGTGTCAACTACACTACACCCAAAGTGTATAACTCCCACCCTTTTTCTTTGTACATGTGCAATTGTCAGGCATCTTGCTCCAGGAGGAGAAGATCAACTCTGTCTTCCTGCTGTACCTGATGTCCATCCCCAGCTTCTGCATCCTGGCCGTAGCTGCTCTGGCCCTGGAAAACTGGGCTGCGCTTCAGTCCCCCTTCCAGTATGACCACCATCTCTGGGGCTTCATCTTGCTCAGCTGTCTGGGGTCAGTGCTTTATAACCTGGCCAGCTGCTGCGTCATTACCCTGACCTCCGCTGTTACGCTGCACATACTGGGCAACCTGAATGTGGTGGGCAACTTGCTGCTCTCCCAGCTGCTGTTTGGGCATGAGCTGACGGCTCTGAGCTGTTGCGGAGCCGCCCTCACACTGTCGGGCATGATTATCTACCAGAACTCAGAGATCATTGTGGCTTACCTTGATGCCCGGAGAGCCAGAACGCCAGCCGGTGACGGTGGAGAGGAAGCGCTTCTTGCCAGAGAGAGTGACAGCATGAGCATTTCACAGACAACTGCAGAAACGTGTTCAGATGAGGAATCGTTTGCAGATGCTCAAGAACCTAACGAGAGGACAGAGATGGAGATTCATGAGAAAACAGATTGAAGAAATTTACCTATGAATATGTTCCAAAACCTAGTGAGCTGCAGTGTTGACTAGAGGCCAAGCACAAAGTGAGGAAAACGAAAGTAATTGGGACTGAGGTGGTCCTGGTCCTTAACAACTTAATCGGGGAGTGAAGCAGCATGGACCAGGGTTTTTTATAGTTTAGTAAAACTAAAATCACGAAAAACATATTTATATTTGTAGCCTATTTCTAAGGCAACATTTCTCATCAACATGACATCCAAAAACAATAAATACTAACATACAGTTAGTTGGATGTGACAACATACAAAGGATCATTCAAATATTTACTAAAATCTAAACTGTAAAAACAAATGGTACAAAATATCAATAAAAATTTATTACAGAATGTCAGTATCCAGGACACTCTTGAAAAGGAGATTACAAATACTCTGGTAAAATAAACGTTTAAATAAATAAATAAGTAAATAAAATGTTAATAATGAATATGAAATGATACGGGCCTGGACATTCTGTAAAATAACTTTTTAGTGTTCTGCAAATGACAAAAGAATGCCATACATGACAAATAATGTTAACTTTGGGTAATCTATTACTTTCCCAGTACTGGGTTGCAGCTGGAAGGGCATTCGCTGCGTAAAACATAAGCAGGAACAGTTGGCGGTTCATTCCACTATGGCAATCCCTGATAAATAAGGGACTAAGCCAAAGGAAAATGAGTGAATGAATGAATGATCTATTACTTTACATAAGCTGCATCTTTTGTGTCGAAGAGATTTTCACGCACAATTTTAAAGCTTAAAATATAACAAAGGGATCAGGCAGTGTTGCTGTCTTGTGGAAAAAAAACCATTTTGCATGGAAAAATCAAAGCCTATGTGCAAATTGAGTTCAAAAATATGTCAGCATGTAAAAACAAACAAAGTAGTATACTTGTGGATAATGTATACCTGACCACTGTGCTGAAGTATGGTGTTAGCGTGTTGCTAAGCTAATGCAGTGATACTTGAACAAGTACAAAATATATCAAAACATTCATAGAATATTTGAGAATCTAAAATAGATTTAATTATTTTATTGATACTTTTCAGTGCTGAATTAATTAGGAATATATTTACACTATAATTCCCGCATTCTCCACCACTTTTTTTCCATTGAGCTCATCTCCTGCTAACACATATAATGAAAGATATGTAATTCTAAATTTAGGCTGTTTGAACTGTGTATCTCATCCCCATTAATGCTACCTATGTAGGCAATTCACTAGGTTTTGGAACAGAAGACTGAGCACCATCCAGTGTATGCTGGTTTAATATGGAGTCAGATGAAATACGAGGTGTCCTGGTTGGCGATGTTGATATTTGAGGTGTAGTTATCCCCGTACCTCCTCACTGTGCCAATATATTTAATTTCTGTCATCTTTCCACCATCTGACATTAACTAGCACATGCCTTTTTTTAGCACATGCCGAGCGCAACAGTTTGTTTGGATTTTTATTACCTCTGTTTTGCCAACATGCACTTATAAGTGCGGTAAAAAATCTCATGCATGAGCATCGGGAAGATCTCTAATATCCTGTCATATTCATTTGGTGACTGTGTCTATCAAATGCACTGTGAAAAAGGACCGCTTCAACTGCTGTGGTCTCTTTAATGGCCAGATTAGATGTTGCTGGACTTGTTCGCACTTTTTGAATACTAGAAACGGGCACACAAAACAACTACATATAAATAATGTATTTTTAGATACTGTAACTCAAGCCGTCTTGATTTGATGATATGAGACGGTACTTTAAGGCAGCTTTGTGTCGGTTGCTATGTTTGAAGTATCCTGTGTTTGTTACAGCACTACAACTTTTTAGTCTAGTTTACGTTTACATACTGGAGGTGAGCAAGACTACTGGATACTAACTTTCAGTTTTATTATTTATTATTTATCAGTTATATCTGTTACAGAAACATTTTAAAAATAGTACGGATCCCAAAATGAATTTTACACAAGTTATATTTCGCCTATATATATATATATATATATATTATATTATTTTAATATATATATATTTTTTTATCATTTGCAAAAAACTATATAATATTTTTAGTGACCCATTCCTTTTTATGCTTTATGGCAATGCATATTATTAAATGTGAGGCTTATTTCTGTAATGCACATTTATTATCTTCATGTATAAATACTTTACCATTTAAATTATAGATTTTTTGAATTTTTTTCTCATTGCAGTAATGGGAACTAGAAGAATCAGTTAACATATTTTTTTTTTAAATCAGCTAATAATTTATGTAAAACAAAAAAGAAAAATGCCACATTACCAAACATTTTTATGCAAAATTTATTTTAATGTGCTTTATTTTATTTATTTATTTTTTAACGAAATATGACATATTCCTGAAAGGCTTAGGTCACCAAAAGCTGGGGAAATTATTTTTGATAGAATATTATAAAATGTAACCCTTCATAGGTGAACGGATTCAAACTGGTGCCTCGTATGTAATTCCCAGTGCAGATCATTATTAATATCTCTCTCTAAGGAGTCTCACACATCTTTAGCACACTATAAAGTCCTAGGAGAAATTAAAACGATATTTTCACTCTGATTGTCCTCTTTAAATCCTCCACTCTTGCTCATCTCCTCTGAGTGGGTGCTCATCTTTTTTTTTTTCATTAATGATTTCTTTATTTATTTAGCTGTGTGAAGCCTGCTGGACAGTATTATTTTCCCTCCATTTTGAATTGTGTGTTTTGCTGCTTTTACAAATGACACTAACTGAGGTTGTAGACCAAGGTCATTCCCTCAATGAGGTTTTGTTGCCATCTGCTGGATGGAAAACCCACTTCATTATTAATATTATTATTCTATTTTTTTTTTTTTTCACTGAATCGAAGTGCATTGGATGCTAATATCAGACTGCGTTTAATATACATTACAATTGACTCAAATAATTTTGGGCTTTTTAGAATTGGAAGACTGGAAATGTACGAGGAACTGAATGTTTTAAAGTGGGTGTAGAAGTGTAGGCAGGTTTATTGAGCCATGGTTAAAGCCTACACTAACTCAAGTGTGCCTAACCTGAGGGCGGTTTTCAGAAAAACCACAGCCTTTCAAGCTTTATTTATTTAAGGTCTCAAATGGACATCAACGCTTCAGTGTTTTCACTAATTACTTCATTACTAGTGAACCACATCAATGGAGAAGCATTGTACAAGACTAACGATGAGAGTGGCCTATATATATATATATATATATATTTTGACATATAATATAATAGCATATAATATAGGCATTTTAGGTGGTGTCATCCATTGTTAAGGATGATATATTTTGATATTGGCATTTCAAAATGACATTAAATGCATCAGTTGATGCACTATTGTGTATGTGCTGTCACAACTTAGCAAAATTCAGTTCATTTCAATAGGAATGTTTTTTTTTTCAGGATTGTTTTCCCACTGAGATTTGTTTTCTCATATTTGCAACGTTGACCAACCGAAAGCTCTTTGGTTTGAAAAAGTGACCTTTTTCACTGAAATGTCTCGAAAGTGACTGTATCTTATCACTGAACGTGTCATAGCACATCCCACAGGATGTTTTTATTCAATTTAACATTCAAAAGCAACAGAATGAATGCAGCGTTTCAGATACTTCACTCCTCGCCGTGAAACATGAGGGTTGTCAGATAAATACCTCAGATGTTATTGCTTATTCCTGTGATGTTTGTTGAAGTTTTACTGGTTCACTAGTGTTTATGTTTTCAATGCTGAGATCTCTTAAAACAGAGTGATAGTCGTGGTACTGATGGTTTTCATGTCTCTTCGCAGTGAAAAATTGCACTGACGATTTGCATAATTTTATGGCTCATGTGTATATATATTTTCTGATGTCAGAATATCATATGTAAATGCTTATTTTATTTACGTATTTTACAATCATGGAAAGCTGAACAAATATACTGGTACAAAAAGCACACTGTCTTATGTCTTCTCTGCAGTCACACATTTGAATTATTTGCTGTCACTGTTGTTCGTATCATAACACATGTTAGTAGCATGTTAAAACATGCCAGTAGTGTGGTAAAACGTATGAGGAATATAACAGCAACATTTTAAAACATGTTATGAATTGTTAACAATATGCACTGTAAAAAAAACTGAGTTCCACATAATCCTTTCATGTCATCCCGATGCAAATCGATTAAGTTAACTTAATGGTTTTTACAATTTTAAGTTGATTGAACATAACACATTTAAGTTGTCCCCCAAAAAAGACTCAAGAATTGTGTTGTTTCAGCTCATATTTAAACAGTTTGAACAAGCAGCAAACATATTTTTTGAGTGCATGCTAACATGTTAGAATAAGCCAAAACAGTAGAAATGTTATTAATGTGTAAAAACATAACAAATAGAAACATGTTAAAAGTTCTTATAAACATTGTTAAAATATGTTAGGAATGTGCTTTCCTGTTTACATGCCAACCTGACAATAAAACCTTCAAACCTTGAGCTTTTAAAATTTCATACATTTAGGACAGTCAAGTTAATATTACAGTTTGTTGTCAATAACAATATAATATCCATGCATTCCTGCAGCCTGCTTGGAGTCTCTAAAATTACAAGGTGTCAGATTCCCGAAGAATCAAATACTTTCATTAGCTCTAATGTCAACAAATATATAAAGAATAATAAAAAAGAGTGAGGGACACATCATTTTCTCTTATATCACTGTTTGAATAATTCATCTTCCAGAATCTGGCAAGAGTTCATTTTAAGTCCATCTGGAACTCTAAAAGGCCAGTCTTTATTGTTAGTATCAGCGCATCATGATTTCATCAACACCTCTCTGCTAATGCCTTAAGATCACATTTGTCCATAAAACTGATCACCATTTCAATTTTGTTATGATATTTCAGCTTGAGCTTTTTTTAGTAGACTAGGTCATGTTTTAGCATTTATTACTTTCAAAGCCTTTGAGAACTGGACATTTTTACTTCGGGAGACTCCAAGCTTTGAATTTAATTTAATTTACAAATGAAAATGGGTGCATTTAATTTAATTATTTGTTCACCACTTTAATTAGTTTAATACATAAGTCTTAATATATTTTCTTATTTATATGAAAAAAACTATTTAACAATATTTCAATTTAAAAGATTTTTTCAATTCAATTCAATTTATGTTTATTTATATAGCGCTTTTCACAATGTAGATTGTGTCAAAGCACAGGGTTCATGCGGTCATGGAAAACCTGGAAAAGTCATGAAATTTTGACATGGCATTTTCCAGGCCTGGAAAAATTTTGGAAAATCTGAAAAACCCACAAAGTTTTGGAAAAGTCATGGAAAAACGATATCTGTATACTTGAATATAGATTAGTTGTCTTTACTACTTTTCTGTCCTTGGCCAATCACATACTCACATTATTAGTGCGGTGTAAGCATTATCTAAATCAATTTTACATAGATATAAATATAAGCTGAAACTAAATAGATTGTTGCGTGTTTTACGATATGCTGTAATAAATTTGAACATGTTTTTTACCACACATATGTAGACATTTGCATGAAACATTAGGTCATGAAAATTTACTTGAAAGTCTAGGAAAAATCATGGAAAAGTCATGGAATTTTAGTAGTAAAAATGTGTATGAACCCTGAAAGCAGCTTAACATAGTTTTAGTAAAGTCCAGATTTCAGAGTTGAAGTTCAGTTTAGTTTAGTTCAGTGTGGTCTAAATTTCACTGTTGAAAGTTCAAACACTGTAGAGCAAATCCACCGAAGCACAGCTCCACAAGTCCCGATCCAAGCAAGCCAGTGGCGAGGAAAAAAAAAAACTTCACCAATTGACGAAGTGAAGGGAAAAAAAAAACTTGAGAGAAACTAGGCTCTGTTAGGCATGACCTTTTTCATCTGGCCAAACTTCCTGTTCAGAGCTGCAGTCTAGGTGCTGGAGGCTGACGAAGCTGGACGTCTATCGTGGAGAAGCTGCAGGTGTGAGTAGGGCACCGGCCGGCGGTCAGGTTGGCCCGCAGGATCAATGTGGGCACTCGTTTATCATAGTGGTCATTCATGAATCAGTATCATGCACTCCATTTCTCCATGACGACCACAGCATCAGCTCGGGATACGACCTGGTCCAGGATTATGGATACCTTGGAATCATCTCTTCACAGGTCTTGGATCGCATCAATGGCGCTGCATAGTCTCTAGGGACCTCGGAATGAGTATCCCCAGGTGGAAATAGAGAATAAAGAAAATAATTAGCGTAGCTGCTGTTCATAGTGTATTTAAATGAGATGCAAAAATGGAGTGTTATAGATGAAAATAGCAGTTAAATAAACAAACATAGAAACAAACATGTAAAGCATATGAGAGTTTCGAACACAATGTGTATTGAGGAGTGTGTCCTACAGGTCGAGCCAGCTCACCTGCGTGGAGCACATTCATGCATCATACCGTTATGCGATGCTTTGAGTGTATGTTTACTATAAAGATAGGTCTTTAATCTAGTTTTGAACTGAGAGAGTGTGTCTGAGCCTCGGACATTATCAGGAAGGCTATTCCAGAGTTTAGGAGCCATAAATGAGAAGGCTCGACCACCTTTACTCGACTTTGCTATTCTAGGTACTACCAGAAGCCCTGAGTTTTGAGATCTTAAAGAGCGGGTTGGATTGTAGCGAGACAGAAGGTTGGTTAGATAAACAGGAGCTAGATTATTTAAAGCTTTATAGGTATGAAGCAATATTTTATAATCAATACGGAACTTAACAGGCATTCACTTCTTCATTCTTAACTTTTATCAATATCACTTCTATCACTTATCAATGTTTATATAGCAATGCAAATGTTTGAAAGTAATCTTATATTTGGGAAAGGAATGGCACTCAACCAATTAATTTGGGACAAGTGTAGAGACCAAAATCCACACATCACTCACTGTAGTATAGTAAGAGAACATAATATAAGCATTATAGCTACATAAAGTGTACTTTACTTGAGTGTACTTAATTGAGTACCCTCCAGTAAAGAGTCAATTTATATGTCTTATATTTGGGAATAGAATGCCACTTTATGTATTTTAGATTCGAATGTTGAGACCAAAACATTTCCTCATCAACTTAAAGGTAAACAGTTCACTAAAAAATGAAAATTTACTCACTATTTACTCGAGTAGTTTCAAACCTAATGACTTTATTCAGTTGAACACTAAATAAGATATTTGAAAGAAAGTCAAAAACCTGTAACCATTCCATAGTAGAAACAAAGTCAATTGGTACAGGTTTTCAGCTTTCTTAAAAATATCTTATTTTGTGTTTAACAGAAGAAAGAAACTCAAACAAGCTTGAAACAAGAACTGAGTAGTAAATAATGACATAATTTTCGGTTTGGGGTGAACTATAGCTTTAAGCCAGTAAATAGCCCAGAATATATTTAAATTCACCTCAGTTCAGAACATCATCACAGCATTTACAACAACCAACCGTTTCACTCTATTTCATCACGGTGGCGTTTTGCCCTTTAACAAAATCAGCATTTTCTCCACATGACCTTTATATGACTTCATTACTGTAAAGTGAGCCAGTCATGTATAATTAAAACACCACATTAGTCAATAACTCACCGAACATCCAGTCTAACTCAAGATTTGACTTCATCCACGTCACACAATCAGTCACTCCGTCAGAAAACAATTAACAATACCCACCACTAGATAGAGCCAAACGCTCCTTTAATTTTACACATACCTCCATCATACGGTACCATTGACACCTCTGGCCTCTGCTTCCACAGATAAATGCAGCAAGCCTGTTTATGTCTGCGAAGGAGAAAAGGATGTGTCTGACCCGTGTAAACATGGAGCTACCGCTATGCAACATCAGTCCTGCTATGCCTTAATAAGGCCATGTTCTCCGTCTGTCCACTCGTTCACTGTTTAACTCTCTGTCGAGTCAGGCCACCTGCTTATACAATCACTGTCAACACAAAGCATGCTGGGAGAGCACCATTTATCTTCAAGTTTTCTTTCCTCGAGCACATAAATAGCCTGATAGCACTTTTGAAAGTGACAGTGTTTAGATTAAACGCTGACGCACTGTCATCTTGCGAGCAGACACAGGAAAGGGAATGATCAGGACAAGCAGTGCCAAAATAGTTCACTAATACTTAATGTCTCGTTCTAGTAGGAACTTTTTTGTTTGTTTTGTTCCTGGTCCTTTCAGAAGAGGGTGATGATGGGAGGGGTTACTGATCAGCATCAGAGCTGAGTATATGTTAAATCCCACTGTTCACCTTTCTAGATCACACTGCAAGAGCTTTCCTCTCGGACGTCCGGACTGAGACTGGTGAGCTCCTTTCTGTTTCTTATTGTCAAGATTTTACTAAGCATTGACTTCTGTTAACGAATTTCCATCCATCTTTCAGTGCAATTATTGCGTGTTTACATAACAGCTATTACACTGATGTTTGGGCACAAGTTATTTTTGAGTGGTTATGTAAATTATGCCAACATCATTATGTGTTATTAGGGTAAAACTGTATTATGGGATTCAGAAATAACATTGACAATTCAATTGCTAATGCTTCAAGCCACACATTATACCCAACATTTTATCTGAAATACAGCAGTACCAAATTGTATCATGGACACTGGAGGATCTGAGGCATTTTGGTATTGAGTGTTAATGAACCGGTCAACACAGATGTCCTATTAGAGTAAACACGGGCATCGTTTGGGTACACCTTAACTCATGATCCACTAATTCTTTGCTATGTGACAGACGGAAAAAAATTTTTTTGTGTTTGTTTATAAACTTTTGCGTTCTCCAGGAAAGTAGGAAGCAACAAAACGTTTAATAGAAATATTAGAAATACATTTTTCAGGGGGAATGCCAAATAATGTAAAAATGTTGTAAGCAAACATTTTACTACTTCATTAACTTGTTTTAATTTAATTTATTTGCGGCCACGACAGAACTTTGTGGGTTCAAAAAAGTATACAATTGTTGCTTGAATTGAGGGAAATTGTATGAATTAATTTGTAATTCATGTCCACAGTTAAAAACATTTTCTCGCATCATGTGCAGGTGTACTTTTAAATATTCTTTAACTGACATTTTTAATCATATCAAGTTATATATCGTCTGGGTTGGTGTTGTAAATTATGGTACTAAAACCAGGTAATAAACGTCCAGTATACTTTTTCTGTTATTTTACAGACTTAATTTTCTTTATATTATTTCTTATACATTATATTATTACAAACTACTAAAATGCCAATAAAAAGCACTTTGTTAAAATGCAAAGTTGAATTTTTTAACATCAAAAGTTGACAGAGCAGAGATTAAGGTCTTATAATGCAACTCGTAACCATAAATAAAAAAAATATGGAACCTGTTAATTAACGTTAAAAATTAATTGTTAATTGTTTTTTCAGTAGAGAACGCATTGCCACATTCTTCTGTTTCACTTGAAGTATATCAGGGCCTTTAAGGGCTCCACTGACAAATACATAATAGACTTTTCTTTTATTATTTAAAAACCCCCCAAATTAAAAAAATAAAATAAAAATAAGTTTCTTTATAGTGTAAAAACCTTCTTTAGATTTTTTTCAATGGTCTTCACATTTCACAATTTACTATTAAAAAAGCAGAAACTTACATTTATAATTCTTCTTTTAAGAATGTATTTTCAATTTCAAGGCCACTTTATTCACTGTAAAGAAAAAAAAAAAAGCTTTGAGAAATAGTCTCTCCGCTCATAAAGCATGTTATTCCACAGATCTTTTTGTTTGTGTTTGAGCCCCAATTGATTTAAAGGGTAACAGGCAGAAGGTGTGCAACACATCCTACAGCACTGCATGGTTAATGTCAGCACCAACCAACATGGCTACTGTTTATGCTGAGATCAATGCCTGAATCATTGCCATCCGGATGTCCTTTATGTGTGTGGCTGAAACCAGCTTGACAATTAATCTGCGAGAAAACAATTTTGCAAATTTGTTTTTTTATGAAGCCTGTTTGTTCAGAAGCCACTCAAACCAATGATTTGGCTGTGACTAGATAAACTCATAAAATAAATGTTATTTATTCCCATTGATGGTTACATAAAACCTTTACTTTCCATAAATAATTCTAAATATTTCTCCTCTAAAAAATTATTTTGAAGGAACCCCAAAAGGTTTTTTAAAGTCTGTTCTAGCATTTCATCACTACAAGCTAGCAAGGTTATTTTTAGTGCAGGAAAATAAGACTAAAACTATTGGTCAAAAAACATTTTCGTTTACTGAAATAAAAAAAATATTCACAATAAATGAAAAACTAAATGAAACTAACAACATTCACTGAAAAACTGAAATTAAATAATATTAGTATTAATATTAATAAATCTTTTTTGTATTATTTTTGGTGCAGTCAGTGTCTATTCAAACAATACTTTTATTTTAATTACTAAGAGGTTTGCACTAGGGCTGCACAATATATCGTTTCAGCATCGATATCGCACTGTGAGAATCCGCAATATTCACATCGCAGGATATGCAATGTAACTGTGTAAGCATTTCAAGTGAATTTAAGCCATTTGGGCACAATAAATTATAATGTTTGTAGCTTAAAGATTAATTGCACAATTATTTACACAATAAAGACTATACGCTATAAAAGTGATTAATTGCATTCCTTTAAAAAAGCAAGTGAACATGTAACCATTAAGTTGACTTAATTTGTATAATTGTGCCCATATTTTATTAATAATTTAATAACTTAAATTATTATAATATAAAAAAGTATCAATTTAATAACTTAATTAAAGCAACAAGTTTTCTTACTTTTTCAAGTTAAGTCAACTAATCACTTTTTACAGCAGTTTTACAAGTAATTACAAATTTTACATTTGATTATTTAAGTTCTGTCTGGAAACTATAAAGCGCTGTTTATTTTATGCATCTTGTTGCTCTTTTGTATTCATCTGTGTCTTTCATTTGTTGATTATATTTTATGCAGAAACCCTCCCATACAAAATCATCCAAATCAATCTAAAATGATGAATTCTTACCAAACAGAGCTATTAATAATAATAATTCCTTACATTTATATAGCGCTTTCTGGACACTCAAAGTGCTTTACACATAGGGGGAAATCTCCTCATCCACCACCAGAGGAGAGGCCGGTGGGCAAATTTGGACAGGATACCGGGGTAAACCTCTACTCTTTTTCGAAGGACAACCTGGGATTTTTAACGACCACAGAGAGTCAGTACCTCGGTTTAATGTCTCATCCGAAAGATGGCGCTCACTGAGCAGTATAGAGTCTCTATCAATATACTGGGGTGTTAGGACCCACACAGACTGCAGGTTGAGCACCCCCTGCTGGTCTCATTAAAGTCATCTAGTGAATTTGTGTTTATATCGCAATATATATCGCATAAAAGAAATATATTGCAGTGTCAGTTTTTTCCAATATCGTTCAGCCCTAGCCCTGCAAACTTTGCTTTGGTCAACACTGGAAATGTTCGGTTAACTTGATTAACTAGAATTGCTACAACTAAAACTGAAACTAAACATATAAGACCTAAACAGAAACGTGTTTAGAAAAGAAAAACTAGTCTAAAGCTAACAAAACCATTAATGATTCGAACTACGACTAAACTGAAAATTATAGCAAATTTAAAAATAGTATCGAAATAAAAACTAATTTAAAATGCAAAAGTATGATAACCTTCTCTTTGGGATCTCTGAAAATATCTCTGTACTAGTAGCTCTTGCACAAGCGTTCCCTAATTTTTTGTCTCTATAAACGTCCTCCTTATTCCCACGCACACATGGAGACACACACATGCACATCACGCAAGTTGGCTCCATCAACACCTCCTGTTCCTCCTTCTGTCCCAGCTGTCACTGAAGATGGAGGCTGAGAAGGGAACATTAGAGGCAGGTACCAAAGAGCAGGCCGATACCACGGGTCGACTGACAGCAGAACAGCTGGCCGCTATAGAGGATGAGGAGATCCTCAATAACATGGTAAGAGGCCACTGACGGCACTACAGGCAGAGCGGGGTTTGTTATCATGGTTTGTCCTGACCATATTTAGGAAAAAGTGTTTCCCTTCTGTTTATCACATGCAATAGCTAGATAAGGCTGTGGATTTCGAGGAGAGGAAAATGATCCGGGCTGCCATGAGAGAACTGCTCAAGAGGAAGAGGGGTGAGGACTGGGTCATGTCCCTAATGTCATTTATTCAATATATACAGTTGAAGTCAGAATTATTAGGTTAAATTAGCGGGTTAGGGTAATTAGGCAAGTCATTGTATAACAATGGTTTGTTCTGTAGACAATCGAAAACAAAAATGCTTAATGGGACTAATAATATTGACCTTAAAATGTTTTTTTTTTAAATATGCTTTTATTCTAGCCGAAATAAAACAAGACTTTTTCCAGAAGACAAAATATTATAGCAAATACTGTGAAAATTTCCTTGCTCTGTTAAACATCATTTGGGAAATATATATATAAAAAAAATAATAATAATCTAAGGAGGGCTAATAATTTAGACTTCAACTGTATTCAGCTCAAACATGGTATGTGTAAAGTCTAATGTGGCCCTGCATGTTTTTGTTTCACTAAGGTATTTATAAAAGGTTGTCATTGTCTTAATATAAGGTATTATTTATAGATTATTTCTTTAATAATTTCACATATTAAAGATTTTTTTGTTGATTTCTGATGTATTGTTCAAATGAGATATTTAGTAGAAATGTGATTCTTTAAAAAAATCTTCTATGCATAGAATTGTCACTGTTGATTCATTTATTCATTCATTCATTTTCTTTTCGGCTTAGTCCCTTTATTAATCAGGGGTCGCCACAGCGGAATGAACCGCCAACTTATCCAGCATATGTTTTACACAGCAGATGCCCTTCCAGCTGCAACCCATCACTAGGAAACATCCAAACACACCCATTCACACACATACACTACAGACAATTTAGCTTACCCAATTCACCTATACCGCATGTTTTTGGACTTGTGGGGGAAACCGGAGCACCCGGAGGAAACCCACACGAACACGGGGAGAACATGCAAACTCCACACAGAAATGCCAACTGACCCAGCCGGGGCTCGAACCAGCGACCTTCTTGCTGTGAGGCGATTGTGCTACCCACTGCGCCACCGTGCTGCCCGTCACTGTTGATCAATACAATTATTTTCCCTTGATAAACTGTTCCAACACTGAAAAACATATTCATTGGATTTACACATTTTTAAGGTAAGTGGTTGCAAACAATTTATATGGCTGAATTTAAACAAACAAATTCAGTTGAGTAATGTTCAACTTCATTTGTTTGTTTAAATTCGGCTCATAAATTGTTTGCAACCCACAAAAAATAGTAAATCCAATGAATCATTTTTTATAGGAAGTGGCCTTTACTTAATTACTTATTTACTTATTATGTACATACATATTTTTACATTTATATTTAAAAGTATCTGCATGTAATCACATCTGTAATTAACTTATGTAATTACATTTATAATTGCACTGTTAAACCATCCCTTACACTTTAACCCACCTTTAAACCTATCCATTCCATCAAACCTGTTCAAACCATGTGCTGTGCAATACAATATTAGTACAAGATTCGTACGTATTTGTTGCTGTAAGTACATAGAAGTTAAGGCAACTTAATATGTAGTAGTGGGACCAATTTATTTATTTAATAACTTAATTTAAATAATAATTTAATTTAATTTAATGGTAGTGTTTAAACATAACCCAAACATGTTTTTGACCCGTTTCATCAGATCCTTCTTTTAAGAGTCTTTACTATTTCACAACCAAAGAAGTAAACTTAACAAAATAAACTACTTCTTTGTATTTGTTAACTTTCCAATTCAGATTGAAATATACAACAGTTTAGTTTATTTATTGTTTGTGAATGACCAACATCCTGCTTTTCTCTCTCTCTCTCTCAGAACGGCGTGATTGTGAGCGGGCAGCCCGAATGGAGAACCTGCGTCAGGGCACTGGAGGAAAGACATCTGCTGGCCTCAGTAAGGACCAGAAAGCCTCTAATGGCCCCGGCGGTGCTCAATACAATGCACACAGTGAGAAAGCATCGCTCTTGAGGATCTGAACACTTTGTACTTTTACTGCAAGATTTTGATAACCTCCATTTCTCTTTTTACTTCGGTGCAGAAACAGCTCAGGCAAAAACACTTTCAGCACCAACCTCAGTTTCCTCTCCAAAAACGGTGAGCAGGTGAGTCACTGCTAGAGGCCCGACAGGACGCCAGCATTAGGACACATCCCGTTGACTGATGGTTTTTTCTTTTTTTCTCCTGAAGCCCGGCTCAGTCCCATGTGGCCAGGGTTAAAATGTCTGGTGGTTCGGCAGTAGGAGGCCCAAACACTAAAGATGTCAAACAGATGCTGCTGGACTGGTGCCGTGTGAAGACTGAGCCATATGAGGTGAGCCTGAAGAGACAAAATCACGTCCAATCAAACGTTCTTTCTGTTTTGTTAAATGTCACACACTCTGTGTGAGTCTCGAAAACATGTTTTTATCCAGTTTTGATACACCCTCCTAAACTCGTTTGTGTGTTTAGGGTGTGAATATCCAGAATTTCTCCTCTAGCTGGGCTGATGGTCTGGCCTTTTGTGCCCTGGTGCACAGGTTCTTTCCAGAGGGCTTCGAATATTGTACTCTTGACCCTTACGATCGTAAAGCCAACTTTGAGAAGGCATTCAAGACTGCAGAGTAAGACTTTGAGACTAAGCTTTGTTTTATATATATATATATATATATATATATACATACATACACACACATACACAGTTGATGTCAGAATTATTAGCCCCTCAGTATATTTTTTCCCAATTTCTGTTTAATGGAAAGAAAATTTTTCTAAACAATAGTTTTCATAACTAATTTTTAATAACTTATTTTTTTATCTTTCCCATGATGACAGTACATAATATTTTACTAGATATTTTTCAAGATACTAGTATTCAGTTTAAAGTCCAATTTAAAGGTTTAACTATAAGTAGGCAAGTTAGGGTAATCATATATTTCATAAGTCATATATTTGATCATTTAAAAATGTAATGTTATAAAAGAAATATCATATTATATAATGTAAGTTATCCTATTATTGTTCTTATTATTGTCATTATTATTATTATGGATCCGAGCATAATGCTTAAATGCTACTGTAATTTTTAGAAAAGTCAAAAGGTCACTATTCTGCACTAAAACTGAAAGTAGAGACCAAACAGCATGGCAATCTACACATCTGCAAGAATCAGTCCTATCATACTGATGGTGGGGCTATAACAGCCAAAAGCATGAAATTGCTTTTGAATGAAGTCCCTGGCTCAAGCCCTACAATTATTCATCAGATTGTGCTGCTACTCTTTATGAAATTGTGAAATAACCAATTTGCTAACTAAAGTCCTATGTTTTTGCCATATTCTAACCATAGCGATGCAGTTAAATACTTGAGAGTCTGAATATTAAAAGTTATCAAAAAAAGTAAAACATTTAGATTCAGGTTAGTGACAGGACACATCTCCCAGCAGTGGCTGGGGCCACTTTTACTAACATCTTACCAAACTCAGAATGCATGACATCAAACTGAGGTCACTGTAAATAAGTAGTGCAGTTTGGCCTCGTGGTGGAACTGCAAATGGATGAAATCATCAGAACCGTTTTAATGCAGAGTTGACACTGCACGATTTTAGCTCCTAATGTAAAATTTTGATCTCTCACCCACATCTAAAATGCTCGCACATCTTCAGACGGCATCGACCAATGAAATCTGAGCACCTATTAGACAAGGTGAATGGAGTCAGATAGGAACAAAACTCTATGGACTTCAACTCATGAACTTGGAGGTCTGTGAGAAATTTCAATAATTGACCATCAGGTGTGCGATTTTGCATTTTACAATAATTAATAATAGTCTTCAATAATTAAACCAAACAATAGGACCTCCAATAATTAATAAAAAAATGTATTTATTGTCTGGAAAGCTATAGCAGTGTCATTTTGTTTGGAAAACTATTATTTATATAATTCCTAGCGAAAACTCTGAACTGCGGTAAACCAGGGGAGCACATGAGACTTGTGTTTATAAAAACGCATGCTATTTTTTAAAGAGACCAAACAATAGGCCCAGCTATAACTGCTAGTAAGATGAAAAATGCTCTTTATCTATGGCAATTTCCAAAATTCGAGGGTGCACTAAGCTATTTTTGAAAAACACTTTTGACCACAGTGTCGGACCAAGTTCCAAAACACATTTGCAGCAGCAAGGGGCGTGTCTAGTAACTATAGTGGAGATACCATAAAGGGGCAAGTTATTGGGTTGAGCGTGTTTGTTTTGGTGCTTTCAAATATCAAATCAATTATCAAATTTGCTTAAGGCATCTTTAATAATTTAAAAAAATAAAATGATAATATTAGAAAGTATAAAATGATAATATAAAAAGATAATTCTCTTAGCAAATATAAAAGACAGCATGTCGTAAACTACTGTCGAAAAAACATCAGGATTTACAGTAATAACAGAGTATTTAGGAGGAAAAATGTTCATGAGCTAAATCATGAAAACAATGTTTAAATTTGAAAAAGATTGATTTTTCGTATGCGTGTAGGAGATTAGCCGACTGTCCTCCCCTGCTGGACGTTGATGACCTGATGCGGATGCGAGAGCCCGACTGGAAGTGTGTTTACACGTATATCCAGGAGTTTTACCGCTGCCTAGTAGAGAAAGGCCTTGTCAAGACTAAAAAGAAGATGCCATAGAAGCACAATACTCCCACACTGTGAGCATTTTCACTGACCAAAGGACTACAACAGGCACACAAAACAGCATACATGTGACCTGAAGCTTTGCCAAAGACCAAAGAGTCTATTATGTTCTTATGCTCATTTCTGTTTCATATCAACACATGCGGTGGATGAGGATTATAACCTGTATGTTTGGCACTAGGGTACAGCTGGGGCTCTGAAACTGCACATTCCAGCGAGATTACACATGCATTAATTTCAGTCTTTGCTCACAGATTGTGTGAATGTGTGTGTGTGTGTGTGCGCGAATGTCTTTTTATGGTACTGCTACTCCCCATTTTGAATGTGCTCCAGCAGAAAAACATCAGGCTTATAAGGGCATGAGATCTATGCTGAATTATGCTTATCCCTGATTTATCATTTGTTTAAAAATAAAGACGGGAACTTTTACTGTTATGTAAAGGAGATCAGAAAAGAAAACAAAGTTTAAAATGGGCTACATTTAGAATTCATGTGCGTGTTCATGCGTGTGTTTTTAGCGACACCGGTGGCTCTTAAGTGAACTGCAGCTAGAATTGTTTTTTCATGAATAATTGCAGACTTGACATGATCCTATGCCTCAATACAGATGAATGAGGGCATACATGTCGTTCATATTCCTTAAATATATATATATATATTTATTTTTTTTATTTTTTTTAAAAGTCCTTCACACAAAATCGGTCCACTCTACATGCTTTCTCAGACAACCTAGGAAGTCAATCAGAATGTTTATTTTTTATGTTTTATTACAAGCTTTTCGTATAACAGCAAATAAATCTATTTAAAAATTCACATAAAAATACAATTTTGTCATCATTTACTTATCCTCCACTCGGTCCAAACTGGTTTGGGTTTCTTTATTCTGCTGGACACAAAGGAAGATGTTTTGAAAAAAATTAGGATATTAATGTTCTTCAAAATATCTTCTTTTGAGCTCAACAGAAGAAATAAATGCATAAATGTTTGGACTGAGGAGAGAGCAAATATAGTGAGTAAACTTTACATTTTGGTTGAACAATCCCTTTAAAAAACAAAAAGTATATGTATTATAATTATATGTATTGCATTTTATATTATATGTAGCCCCTTATATATATATATATAAAATAGGTTTTTGTTTATAAAGTGAAATATGACAGCCTAAATAGCTGCGTTTCTCTCTTCTTGTTCAGGTCAGAAGTCCATCATAAGCACTTGGTATACTAAAAATGACCCTAGAACTGCAGAGGGATTGTAATAAGAAAATATAT
>CAIGQV010019090.1:5290722-5375576 GCA_903798115.1 Danio jaintianensis
CTTCTTCTTCTTCTTCTTCTTCTTCTTCTTCTTCTTCTTCTTCTTCTGCTGCTGCTGCTATAGCTCATCTGCTTTATGTTTGACATATCGTGTGTTCAGAGATGCTCCTCTGCGGACCTCAGCAATTTCTTGGTGACTGTTGTGTTTCTATCAGCTCAAACCATCTATCTGTTCATCCTCCTCTGACTCTACACATGTTTGTGCATGAAAATTCCAGTAGATCAGCAGTTTCTGAAATACTCTGACCAGCTCGTTTAAGACATGATGCTTGGTTTGAACTTCAGCTGATCATCTTGACTATATCTACATGCCTAAATGTATTGAGTTGCTGCTGGGTTATTGGCAGGTGTACCTTATAAAAGTAGTCATTGAATTTATATTCATATGTAATTTGAATATAATTATGTTGATTTGCATAAAATGGACCAGCCATAAACCTACCAGTTCATTTTATATATAAATTGTTGCATTTCTGCATGGCTAACCCCAGGTAGAAAGCTGTGTATAAATCGTTGTTTGAGACAGCATTCTTTTCAGAAAATATATGTCCCAAGACACCAATGTATAAGAGCTCTTAGCTATTAGTCTGCAACAGATGGAGACGAGGCATCATTACTAACACTCTGTGATGGCCATTATTGCTTGCACTTTCTTCAAAGATTGCCCTATCGATCAGAATTATGTTTATAATGGAAATATTCCTGAATATTAAAAGCAAAGAATGGAAATGTTTGGAAAGGGGGGTGTTGGGACTGAAAAGTGTTGCCAGGCAACAGGAAAGTAGATCAGGACAGAGCGGAGGGTATATAGTTGTCATTTGAGGAAAAGGATTGATCTTAGCTGATTGTAGTTGACTGATGTCAGCAGTGACGTCCCAGGAAAGCAAGAGAGGAGAGGTGTAGTGGGGGACGTTCAGCTCTGGGTATAGTCCAAAGCGCTTCACACATTCATCTGTCCACTGCAGACAGAAACAGTCTTTGACCGTGGGAGAAGGCAGAGGAGTGTGAAGGACACACAAAACCCAGGTCTCTCATCTTACTCCGCATTCACAGCATTTCTTTTCTGGTTTAGTCACTTTTTCCATTTCGTGCTTCTTGCTTTTGTTGCCATTTACAATTAATTTCCCAATTTAATATAAGTTAATGTAAGAATTTTTATGTATTACTTGCTTTTCTATAGCCAGTGTATGAACAGGTTGTAACAAAATGTAAAAAATAAATCTTGTCTGTCAAAGCCTTGAAAGAATTTGTGACTTTCTTGATTATTTAAAAATGCTGCTGTTAGTGGACGGTGTTGGGATGTTTGTTAACAGTATACTCTTTTATATTCAACACCATTTGTCATTGACTTATTAAATGTTGATTACCAGCACTAAACCTTACTGTTCCTTTAACACCTTCATGCCTCTTCGTATCATCCCTGCAGATAAATAGATCCAATGCAGCCCATTCAGAGCTGCTCAATGCCGGAAGGACCTGCTGGAGTCTTAGGACTCCATAATCCCCCAGTCCAAGCCCTGCTTGGAAACCCCTGCAAACTGCCTCTGTCATCAAACTGCCAGATGGTCATGACTGGAAACCCACCAATGTTGGGACAGACCCCGGTGTCGCAAACAAACCCAGGCGTTCAGGAGAGAGCCAGACCAGAGTCGACATCACATTCCACAAACTACATCAGCATCAGTCGACCCAGGCCTACAGCACTGGGGACCAAAGCGTCAATCAAAGTGTCAAGACCCATTGAGCCTTCATTGCAGGTTAAAGCTACAGGAACGGCCAATTTGCTGTCAATCTCCCCAACCGAATCACCATTGCCTTATTGCAACTCTCAAAAACCAATGAGCCCCACTTCTCAACTCGGATTCAATCCACCATCCATTCCACCAACACTTCCAAGCCCTCCATCACAGCCCATCCGTGCAAACACACTGAATAACCTAATGCCCAGACCACTCCCCAACTCAAACCCCAGCCCTCCACCTAACCCTGTTCCTCAGCTGATCCCAAGCCAAGATGCACCCAATGCAGGAGACACAACTGACAAAAAACTGAACAAGACTATCAACGAAGAGGGTGATTTCAGGTGAGATTTCTGTTATATGTATAATTATTTCAGTGACAAATCAAATCTTTATGGTTGAGTCATTGAATAATTGCAACGTTAGTTTAAAACACTGATTCATACAGTAACTTGAAAATGGCTGTCTTTATAAGTCATAGAATCATTCAGACAACCAAATCATTCAAAAACATTGTTTCATTCAGTAATGAAAGAAGTGTCTGTTTTCATAATTAAGTTATTACATAAATCATGCAACCAATTAGTTTAAAACCACTGTTTAATTCAGGAACTAAATGAGTGGCTGTCTATATGTGATGAGTCATTAAATCATTAGTTCAACCAAATCATTAAAAAATCTGATATATGCAGGAACAAAACAAAAGTGGCTGTTTTTATGAGTATTTCATTTCATCAAATCATTCAAAAACACTGATTCATTTAGGAGCAAAACAAATGGTAAATTTGAAGCCACATACTTCAATAGCATACTTCAATTTACTGTGTCTGCCCTAGAAAAATATGGTACAAATACTAAAAGTAGTATACAAATACAAAAAGCTGGCTAATTTGCAGTTTGGCGTATCTTTATGAGTGAGTCATTGAATTATTCCGTCAATAAAATAAATTAAAAACCTGTTCATACAGGAACTAAACAAGTTGTCACTGAATTATTCAACCAATTTGTTAAAAATGCTGATTCATTCTGATTCATTCATTCCCTCTTTAATATTCTTCTCTTTAGTATCTCTGTCCAAGGGAAATTATATAATTTGACCGCATCACTCTCTCATTGGATTTTCTGCTGGCTTTGCTTGTGTCCATTGGCCAGAAGTGAGAGAATATGTTAGTTGTGTCAGCGTCCCAGTAGCTGACTCAACTGCTTCAATCCGCAATATGCAATTTTGCGTTTATGGATGAAAAACATCTAGATGCGAACAGGGCAATCAGTTCTTCAGGCTAATTTTCAGTCCATCCCAGAGAAATCTTTTCGATTTTCAACTGACCAAATGTAGCCACTGAGGTCATTAACTTGTGGACATACTGAGAAATCAGCATGCATTAATGGACCTAAAGTAGGCATACTAGCAGAGCTGAGATTTTCTCATCGCTTAAATCAGCATAATATCTTTCTCAGAGCCTGGTGACAGAATGGACACAGGAGCATTGAGCTGGCAGCCTTCCTAAACACAAATGTGCTCCTGGATCCTTTAGCCTGTCATCTTTGACAGTACAGAGAGAGCCTTTATAATGCGTGATGCTGTTTACTCATTGTGCATTTGCTCTAATTAGTTAAAAGCATTTCAGCATGTTTTGGAAGCTGCTAAATAGGCTACAGCAGGTGACATTTATCCCAGGCTTTTTGATTTGAGTAATTATGATGACTCATAGCACCATGATGTAATGTTAAGGAGAATATGGCCATGGCTTGAAAGTACAGCTCTGATCCAAAAGCTAGTTAGCTGCCTACCCAGATATCATCAGTATGCACTGGATGTGAAAGGTAGGCGGGAACATTATGAAGATAAATTATTTTGGCCAATTCTAAGGGGACATACACATGGAGAGCATTTTTGCTTTTTTGCTTTGCATTTTGATTGTTATTATTAATAATAATAATAAGAAGAAGAAGAAGAAGAAGAAGAGAGGAGACATGCCATTTTGGTGTCTGCATCAAATACAATTTACAAAAGTAATTTTAAATACATAGAAAGCATATTAAACAAAAAGTGTCTAAAACAAGTGTTTAAAATAATGGGACAATGTTTTAAAATATGGATTAAATAATGTTTGATCATCATACTGCATAACAAATATACTTATTTAAGTATGTAAAAGAATAAACAATCATTAGTGGCAAAGTTTAAAGATAAAAAAATGACAATTAATTTGTATTTTGGGGTTAGTATGTCATCAAATGATTCTTGTTATAAATATGCCTGACAAAATCTTTTGGCATATAAACTTTTGGTCATATCGTACTGATGAGAGGTATGTCAATATTGAGTACTGTTCTTCCTCTGAGATATATTTAAAGTCCGGAATACCACAGGGATCTATTCTTGGTCCAGCATTATTTTCTTTTTCCCTTTAAATGCTCTCTTTTAAGTCTATCTTTAACAAATATACGGTCTCTTTCCATCTATATGCTTGGTGATAAACAACAAACTTTGGTTGTTTTTAAACTGCTATATATAAATGAAATTGTATGGTATTGTTATGCTGAATGGCATTAACAATATTTTAATAACATACTAATGTCAAACTTTTTACAGCCACTATTTGTATGGTGTGTGTGTGTGGGTGTGTGTGTGTGTGTGTGTGTGTGCGTGTGAGTGTGTGTGCGCGCGCGTGTGTGTGTGTGTGTGTGTGTGTGTGTGTGTGTGTGTGTGAGTTTGTAGCTGAAAGATATATAAAACAAATACAACAAATATTTAATGCAATGTGCATTTACCTTTAGAGTGCATATTGTCACATGGAATGTAGGCTCTGGTATGCCACCTGATGACATCACTTCCTTGTTTGGTCCTGGCATTGAAAATGGGAGCACTGACATGTTTGTCATCGGGTGAGAAAGTTTGTGGCATAGTGCCATTTTTTAAATATAACTCCCAGTGATGTTGTAGAATTAATTACTTTTCCCTGCATTCTCACATTTCCATGTCCTTTTTGTCATCTCACCTTGTTTGTCCTTGTTTTAATGAAACTCCTCTACTCATCATTGTCTGTTTTTGTCTTTGGCTCTGTCCTTGTCTCTCTCTTCAGATTGCAGGAAGTGAACTCCATGATAAACAAGAGGCTCAAAGATGCTCTCTTCACAGACCAGTGGAGTGAGCTCTGCATGGACACACTCAGTCGTTTTGGATATGTGTTGGTCAGTATGAATTCAAATGCATAATAGTGTTTGGTACCAAATATTAAAGACGGGTGTACACAAAACACTGCTTTGAAAAGTGACAAAACTTCATATTATTATACCAAAATAAATTCACATATTTTCAGTAAAGGGTGGCACGGTGGCTCAGTTGTTAGCACTGTTGCCTCACAGCACAAAGGTTGCTGGTACGAGTCCCGGCTGGGCCAGTTGGCATTTCTGTGTGGAGTTTGCATGTTCACTTTGTGTTCGCGCAGATTTCCTCCAGGTGCTCCAGTTTCCCCCACAGTTCAAAGACATGCGGTATAGGTGAATTGGATGAACTAAATTGGCCGTAGTGTATGAGTGTGTGTGTAAATGAGAGAGTGTATGGGGGTTTCCGAGTAATGTGGCTGGAAAGGCCTCCGCTGCTTAAAACATATGCTGTAACAGTTGGTGGTTCATTCCGCTGTGGTGACCCCTGATAAATAAGGGACTAAGCCGAAGGAAAATTAATGAATGAATGAATTTTCAGTAAATAAGATTTTGTTTCACCATAAGTGTTTCAAAACTTTTCTAACATATTCACTGCTAGTGGGTGATGTTGTCTGTGAACCCATGAACCAGTGTCTATATCATTTTTACCCAAACTCACAATGGTTTTATAAATTTATAAACATATTTAATTATGCATTTATACAATACCAATTAAAAAAAATCAGAAAACCTAATTTCTTTGCAATTTTGTATTGCTAAATGCTATTTGTTTTTGACAATTCTCTCATGACTTTTGGCACACAGTGATCAGTCTGCAAAGACTGACATGCTCTTATTATACCCAGTCATGAAACCTTACATTCTTTGGGTTTTTGTATTAAAGAATACAGTGTATTTGGTCAGTGGAAACATTGCACATTTTTCATTGTACTTTTGTCACTTAATTTATATCATTATTTATTTATTTATTTATTTATTTTTTGCATTTTACAAGTTTGTGTTGTCTTGATGTGGGTAATGTAAGCATCTTCTTTGTGTCATCTACAGTTGTGTTGTTGCACTTTCTCTTCGGTTTCCTTTCTAAATCTGAAACAACGGCCCAGTTGCCAAGTTGTGGGAGAAAAAAATAAAAGGGATCCACAAATTAATGTCAGGCAAATCTATGCCATTACAATATATTTGTGAAGACATTTTTTATTTGCAAGTCTTATTTTATTTATTTGTGAATTTAATTTGTTTTTATTCTTGCATGTATGTATTTGTGGATCTCATTGTCTTTACTAGTCAATATTTGTCTCCTTACATTTATTCATCTTGTCTGAAAATCTATTTATCTACAAATGTGACCCTGGACCACAAAACCTTGTTTTTTGTGTTGTACAAATTATTAGAAAGTTAAGTAAAGATCATGTTCCATGAAGATGTTTTATAAATGTCCTATATATCAAAATTCAGTATTTGGTTAGTATCGTGTATGCTCAGCTCAGAACCTAATTTGGAGAATTTAAAGGTAATTGTCTCAACATTAATTTTTTTTTAATAATATTTAAATAGTTGTATCTCAGCCAAATATTACATCAATGCAAAGCTTATATAAATATAGAGCAAGTCTAACCCCTCAGTTATTTTGGCTTGTTGTTTTGTTGAGCTTGTCATGTCCTCACTTCCCACTATAGGTGGCTTCTCAAAGGATGCAGGGGGTGTTTTTGCTGGTGTTTTCCAAATTCTGCCACCTTCCCTTCCTCAGAGGAGTACAAACCCAAAGCACACGCACCGGCCTGGGAGGATACTGGGTAAGTCAACCAAGCAAACATGTCTGGGAAAGAATGTTTCATTTCTAAACACTTATTTGATCAGCAAGTGTTCTGCTGCATTAATATTTTTATGTCAAACATCAAATATTTGCATAACGTTGCATCCCGCTGTGAGATGTCTTTCATAAGGCGAAGTCAAAGGGAGAGCGTGGAAATGAGGCAGCGTGTGTGTTTTTGTCTATGTGACAGTGTGTCTGTGTGTGTGTGTGTGTGTGTGTGTGTGTGTGTCTGTGTGTTTGTTGTCAGGCTTGCTCTGCAGTCTCCTTTGAGGGCACAGTAGGACACACAGCAGCTCTGTTTCTGATCTGTCTTCCACTGCACAAACACACAGGGTTCATTTCCATTTGATCAAATACAGACTGATAACACACACATACATAGCAGCAGCAGCTCTCAAATCTCCCTGGTGTTCTACCCAGAAAGTCAGAGCACAACACATGGGACTGCACAGCACACCTGCCCTTCTCAGTGCAGCGTTTAAATGGATAATTCACTCACTAATGAAAATACAGGAGTAGTTTATTCATTCTTGAGCATGTCGTTTTGAAGGTACTATATGTATGGGTTTTTTTTCATTAAAATATCCAAAAACCACTGTTGCTGTCATGATATTGGCCATTATTACACAGCTGTCTGGAATACTTGATTCTGATTGGTCAGTCGTGACATTCCAAGGTATGTTATTCTCAGAGAACAACAGCTGAAACTAATATCACAGGCTCATCCGGGAACTTCGAATCATCTTGATTGTAGGTAAATATGTTCACATCCATACATATGCTCATCTGTCACGCCGCTGTTTTTGACTGTTTGGCACTATGACTGCACAATATATCGTTTAGCATCGATATCACAAAATTATTCATTAATTCCAAATAGAAATATTCAAGTCATCTGGTGAAACTGCATTCAAATCGCAAAATATATTGCAGAAGAACAAAATATTGCAATGTTAGTGCAGCCTTATTTGGCACCATCTTCAGCCGTTTTCATTTCTGTCAGGTTTGCATTTAATTAAAGAATTAATAAACAATTATTACTCCAAACAATGCTTAGTGTCTAATTCTTATGTTTTGTGTCAAGTAGTTGTGTTAAAGGTGCTGTATGTAAGTTTTTGACTCTTCTTAAGCATAAAAATACCACAATATGTTTGCAGATATTTAAGAAACATGCCAAGTAAAGATTTATCTGAAAAACAATGCTGAGGTCAGATATTCTGCTTTGAAAATGTGTTTTCCGTGCCAGAACAGCTGTCTTTGTTTGCTTGAATATGCACTCACTCACGAAATGGTAAGGTTTGTAATCTATTTAATTCATATTAAACCTCTTTAACATTATTAAATGTACATGCTGAATCACTCATATGTGTTTAGTTTTATTTGTTCATTTTCAAACGGTTTATTTTATCTTCAAGATCTGAGGTGAACTATCTGCTGCTGCTTTCAGTAGTATGGCAATAAATGTCATGTAAAATGGCATTCAAACTCACATTGTTAGCATTTAACACTGAATATAGCACATGAGGTTTACCTGAGGTGATCATTGTCATAGTTTTCTGTTGTTCACCTGTGAGAAATAAAAGCCATTTCTAATATATCAATTCGATGTGTTGGTTAGGACAAAAACTCCTTTTAGTATGGAAAATATTTATTCTATCGCTTGCCGTTGCTTTTATTTAGAACACGGTTTAAATCACTCGCTCCTGTCCTCAATCTGGCAACCTGCACTTGTGTTTGTTTTGATCCAGGAGTGCAATACCTAGTTCAACCACTGGGTGTCAAACTTACACGCTGCACCTTTAAAAACCTCCGCTTTGCGTCAGGCTGCTAATAAAGACTTTGTGTTAGGAATAAAGTACATCCATTAGGTTGTCATCGCAGGCTTATCGGCACTGAAGGGCTTTATTCTGCGAAAAACAGGAAAACAGCCGTCCTGGATGTACTTTATCCCGCTTATTACATGAACTTGCCACAAAACATAAAAATTTGACAGGAAACATTGTTCTGAGCTGTAATAGTTTATTAATTCTGCAATTAAATGCAAAGCTGACAGAAACGAAACTGGTTGAATAGAGAATAGATTAACCTACGTATTATTCATTCACAAGATGTGCCAAATAGTCAAAAACCACAGCGTGACAGACAAGCAGATTCATATGAATGTGGATGTAAGTATATGGATGTCAATGTTTTCAAGGTGATTTGAAGTTCCAGGAGGAACCTTATTCAGCTGTTGTTATCTGGAAATAGCATACCTTGGAATGTTGCAACTGATCAATCAAAGCTGAGTATTCCAGACATCTGTTTAATAATCTGTGATAACAGTGGCCTGGATGTATTTTATTCTTTACTTATTGTGTTTTTGTGTGTTTTTGTTCTGTGTCATTGTTAAAGGGATAGTTCACCCGAAATAAAAATTCTGCTGTCATTTACTCATCCTCCACTTGACATCAATGGCTGTTTTTTCCAACATTCTGAAGTATGTTTTTTTTGTGTGTTCAACAGAAGAAAAAAACTTAAACAGGTTTGCAACAAGTAGGGTAGAATTTTTATTTTTCCTATAGAAAAATTTCCCATTATTTTTTTGTTCCTATTATGGATGTAAGTGGCTGTTTTGTTCCATCATTCAGTGGTGAAAATAAAATTTCCTCACTATTCACCATTGAATGTTGAAAAAAGCATATGTGTTTAATAGAGCTATTAATATTTTGGCTTTATATATATTTTTTGCATATCAGCATATATAGCTTTATATGACAAATCAAATCTGTTGAATGATTTATGTTCAGTCTGTTTTTATATAAATATTAAATGAAAGGATTCATGTAGATATTAAGCATATTACATGCAAGTGTCTATTGTTTGAAACTTTTTTATTATAAATAAAATGTCAAAATATGACAGTATTTCAGTTAGTAAAAGTTTCAATGTCATCCATCGTAACATATATATTATCATTCATTCATTGATTTTCCTTCGGCTTAATCCCTTTATTAATAAGAGGTCATCACAGCAGAATGAACCGCCATATATATTCATTCATTCATTTTCTTTTCGGCTTAGTCCCTTTATTAATCTGGGGTCGCCACAGCGGAATGAACCGCCAACCTATTCAGCATATGTTTTACGCAGCGGATGCCCTTCCAGCTGCAACCCATCACTGGGAAACACCCATACACACTCATTCACACACATACACTGCGGACAATTTAGCCTACCCAATTCACCTATAGCGCATGTCTTTGGACTTGTGGGGGAAACCCACGCGAACACGGGGAGAACATGCAAACTCCACACAGAAACGCCAACTGACCCAGCTGAGGCTCGAACCAGCGACCTTCTTGCTGCGAGGCAAACGTGCTACCCACTGCGCCACCGTGCAGCCCCCCGCCATATATATTATCAAATTATTCTAAATATGTGTTCAAAATATGCCTGACAATTTTTTTGGTATTTAAAATATTGGAATGACATTTTAGTGGGTGTCTACTGTGAATCAGAATAAAAAGTATTGTACAAAATTAATTTTTCACAGTTTAAACTATGTCATATTTTTCAGTTCTTCTAAATTCATACAAAATGTTGTGAGTAGGACAGCTGGAGTTTGTCCCTACGATCTGATTATTATAAAGAAAAGAGGATGTTTAAAAATGTTAAATGTCATTTGGCTTTCATGGAAAAAACAGCACATAAGTGTGAAGTAAATATCGTCTGCAGTAATGTTGTTTTTCTCCTCCACTAATAGCACAGATGCTCAAAACACACCTTACCATGAAGTGCAGAGCCGCTGCATTATTAATGTCTTCCCATTATTATGTTTGTGTCAGGGGAATAAAGGAGGTGTTAGTGCACGCATGATGGTTTTCGGACACCCTGTGTGTTTCCTGAACTGCCATCTGCCGGCACACATGAGAAACCTGGAGCAGCGCATGGAGGATTTTGAGAGCATCCTTCAGCAGCAGCAGTTTGAGGGCGGCACCGCTGTGGGCGTTCTGGACCATGAGTGGGTACCCTGAAACTGTAATTTTAGTATTTTTAGCAACAAATTAGGATCATGTGACTGAAGATTGGAATAATGATGCTGAAAAATTTGCTTTGCGTTACAGGAAAAAAATAAATAAAGCAATAAGTCCCAAGAAATGTAGTTTACAGTGAAGTTATAACAGCTAAGGGGCTTTCTTAGGCATGATGCGGAGCTGTTAGAAATTCACTGTAAACCACAGCTTCACAGGGCTTATAGCTTTTATAAAATGATTATTCCATATATGTGTTTCACAAAATAGGCATAGTCAGGTGCTGGAACTATTTATTTTCTAGTTACATTTTTTTAATTACAAAATATATTAGAATAGAAAATGAATATTTTAAATTGCAATAATATATTTGTTATATAATATACATACTGTTAGGGTTAGGGTTACTGTTATATTCTCTTATATACAATATGTAGTGTTTTTTACTGCATTTTTAATTAAATAAATGAACTGATTAAAAGAGACTTCTTTCAAAAACATTTTAAAAATCCTAACTATTCTGACCACATGGACCCTGATGCTAAATATTTACCATATAAATAAAGCTTTGGGAAATATAGATTTTTTAATTGTTTTATTTTGTAATGCTTTTTATACCAGGGGTTAATACACTAAAAATATAGATTTTTGCTTGTTCAAACTTACTTAAAATGAGCTGAATCAACACAATTGTTTTGGGACAACTTAATTGTTTAATCTTCAATCCACTTAAATTTGTAAAAAAAATAATTATATTAACCTAATCGATTTGTGTTGGTTTCCCAGTGATGGGCTACGGCTAGAAGGGCATCTGCTGCATAAAGCATAAGCTGGATAAGTTGGCGGTTCATTCCGCTGTGGCGACCCCTGATTAATAATGAGACTAAGCCGAAAAGAAAATGAATGAATGATTTGTGTTGGGACAACATGAAGGAATTGTGTGGAACCCAGCATTTTTTTTTACAGTGTAGGGGTCAGTCTTTTCCCAGTTTAATCATCCTTATGGATGTATAAATACCCAGTTAATACTGTGAAAAGTTTATTTTATAAATAGTTCTTAAATATTGTTTTTGAAAATGATTTAGTTGTTATTAAGTTTCATTATTATTCTAATCATAATAGTATTGTATTTAAAAAACATTTTCTTATTGTTCATTTAATCTAATTTATATAATTTTAATTTGTTTAATCAAATCAAATCCATTTATTTGAATCCTGTTTACTCATTTTTTTGTATAGTTTTTCTTATAATTATTACATTGTTTTAATCCAATTTTTATGTGTTTGTTTTGTTTGCCTTTCGTACTAAATATTATCTTAAAATGTTTGTTAATATTTTATTTTATTCATCTATGTTATTCTTTATACATTTCCATGGTCCCCTGGCTTTCCCCTGTGTGCCCTGGCAAATTAAATTTAATATAAATAATAAAAGATTAATAATAAAATTATAATAATTTATATTATATATATATATATATATATATATATATGTGCATGTGCATGACTGTTTGTTAATATTTTTATTTGAGAGATTTTTATTATTGTATTCCTCATAGTGTGGTGTTCTGGTTTGGAGATCTGAACTTCCGGATCGAAGGTTATGATATTCATGTGGTGAAAAGTGCCATTGAGAGTGACAAACTGCCTCTATTGTGGGAGAAAGATCAGGTGAGACAGCAAGAACATCACAGACCCTCACAGCCTTGTGAAAAAGACCTGTACTCAATTTTAATGAATGTGCAGCTGTAGTGTAACTTTTCTTTATATTAAATTAAACAAGTTAGAATATATTATAATTATTTTACAATATTAGGAGTTCATATATTTTAAATGCTTTAAATTGCAACAATTAAAAATATGCAATCACAAATTAATTATTTACATAGAATTATACACAAAAGTCTATCTTTTTTGTCACCTTTTTCCCTTTTACAATGTTTTGTAATTCTATTAAATGATATGTCATTTAAAAGTTAAAAAACTCAAAAAATGTATCCTGTGAAACCATTTTGAAATAAGACATTATTACACCATGAAAATGTTACTTTTAGCTAGCTCTTCCCCCTAGTGGACAGTGTCAAGTTTCATTTTGCAACATTTACCATACTATTTTATCTTTGTTACTATGTGACAATGAATTAAGTAGGGATAGTTCACCAGAAAAAGACAATTTTTTCACACTCGAATGGTTCTAAACTTTTAAAATGTACTTCTTCTGTTGATATTCTGAAGAATGTTGCCGGTTTTTCCCAACATTCTTTAAGATATCTTCCTTTGTGTTCAACAGAAGAAAGTCAAACAGGTTTGTAACAAGTGGAGGATAATTAAATGATGACAAAAGTTTCATCTTTGGGTGAACTATACCTTTAACTACAATACTGTATGGTTAGAGTTAGGATGAAAATTAGGTTTAGTTTAATGTAATGTAATGTATGCATAATTTGTTGTATTTACTATAGTAAGCAGATGGACGTGGAACATGGACACTTTAAAATTGGTGTTTGCATATATTAATATGTTATTTAAGGTATACCATATATTAATAGTAGAATATTATCTCAAGCATATTAATTTCACAATAAGTACTCTTTTTAAAAGTATGCCACTTTTCACATGGTAGACTCCATCACTAATTGCCACCTTACCCACCACATACGTATATATGACCCTCTACCACAATACCAATCATAAGTATACACTGTACATATTTGTGTACAAGTATACATATTTGATGAAACCACTTGCAATCTGAGGGTTCAAATAAATCAAAATATTAAGAAAATTGCCTTTAACCCTTTCAAAATTAAGTACTCTAAAATGCACATTACTAATCAAATGTCCAAATGATAACCAATTATGATACTGGCAGCAATTTGGGAAAAAAGGTTAAGAATTTTCATTATTTCTAAAACAGTATCATTGTACATTGCACAGTGCTCATGATCATGCTTTGAAGAGTAAAATGAATGCATAAATAGGCATACATCAAGTCAACATCAAGTGTAGTTTTTGAAACATGGCCTTAAAGAAATATAACTGCACAGGTGTGTGTGATTTCAAAGGTACATACAGATCCATATGTTAAAGCAATATTGAGCACAATCACATGAGATAATTCAGAAATCTCTTCAGTCTCACTCACACAACTCCAGTTTGTTTCCACTAGAGGTCATTGTACAACATGTGTACACACAGAGCAGCTCTTCAGAAAGCTCATGTGATCACCATATGTTGTCATTTGCTAGACTGTAATGTTTTGCTAAAAATCAATGATAAAGCAAAAGAACATTTTGTCTTTTTGTTTTGTCTGTGTCTAAGCTCAACATGGCCAAAAAGAGTGAATCCGTCCTGGAGGGATTTATAGAAGGACCTCTCAAGTTTCCACCAACATATAAGTTTGATGTCGGGACACACACGTATGACACGAGGTGTGGAATGTGTGTTGTGCATTTCTATATTACAGTCTCATTATTGTTTCTCTGGCTTCATGCTCAGACCCACCTTCATTTCCTAGTGCTAAAAAGAGGAAGCCTGCGTGGACAGATCGGATCTTGTGGCGTCTGCGCAGGACGGGCTCTCCCGTACCATCCCATAATTCAGCTCTGCAGCGTGGTTTAACCTCATGGCTTGGCGGAGCCACCAGAGTCTCTCAGCACTTCTACCGCAGTCACATGGGCTTCACCATTAGTGATCACAAGCCAGTGTCTGCACTCTTCTCTTTGCACGTGAGTCTAAAAAAGGGCGGGAAAGACACCGGATAGTCTGCAAGCAGCACTGCGACGTGCAGGGTCATGTGAGACTTTTAGTGTCTTGACATTTAAAAGTTTGAAAAAAAGTTGCTTATGGTCAAAAATATGGTTTCAAAAATTAAGAGACTACTAATAAGTTATGTGTTTGAGTACAACTGAATTTTTTATTTATTTTGAAAACTACTGACTACATTTCTTCCTAACTTAAAGTAAAAATGTGATTTAGATTCTTTTTTGTAAATTTAGTTTCAGTCTGCCACCTTTAACCTGGTCTAATAGGTGCTGAAAGTTCATTCGCTGATGGCGGATGGCTTGTAGCCTCATAGATAGGGGTGACACTTTTTAAATTGGTCTAATTATTATTTTTTTTTTTTCGTGTTATAACGCAACCATTCAGGTCAAACTGTGCTATTCTTGTACTGTAACCTCAGATTGATCTTGAACATTCATGAATTCTCAGTTTAGTGGCAACATCTCACTGGTGTCAAAAGTATTCACATTCATTACTCAGGTAGAAGTATAGATACTAGAGTTGAAGTATCAACTCAAGATTTTGAATCAAGTAAAAGTGTAAAAGTACTAGTTTCAAAAATACTTAAAGTATAAAATAAAAGTATCTGAGGAAACAAAATGCCATTAAGGGCAATAGTTTAGGCCTCACCACAGGGGCCTATTGTCCACTACTCCACCTCCTCAAAAAACATTGTTCTAAAGACCATAATGACTATAACGTTATATTAAAATGTTATTGCTGAAAAATTTGAGATGCTCTAGGCTGGCTACCTGTTTCAGCCGCATATATGCCCATTAAAAATGAATGCATTTTAGTACAATGGAAATACATTAAAGTGCCATGAGTCCTACTGAGCATTATGTGTTTCATGTAGCAGAAGATATAATGACTAGTTGCCTATAAGTATTTTAATAGTGACTCAAACAAAAAGACAGCAGTATACAAATATGTTTTTATTTTCTTTTGTGCGATTTGTGATTTGATAGAAGCAGTCTTAAAGGTGGGCTCTGTGTATTTCACTGCCATTTTGTTCCTTTCCCACTTGTCAGTAAGCTATTAAATGCAGTCACCAGGCTGTACCTGTTAAAATACTGTCTGTGACTGTTTTTGTTTTGTCTGCTCAACCACTTCCTCCTGGATTTTGTGGAAAAATTTTCTGTTTATTGCAGCTAAAAATTACTGATTTTGTGGTGCTAATTTCTGGGTTAAATTCAGTGATAGCAGAATCAAAAGATTCTGGAGGGACTGTTCAACAGCTGCCTGTTTTTCTATTCATTATAGATCATATAAATTCAGCTTTTTAGTGAGTGGAAGTCAGGGAAAAGTCTGGTAATTTGACATTTGGTTTAGAGTGGGAACCCTAAATGTATGTAACTTGCTTTTATTGTGCATTAGATGAAAATGGTACATTTGTCTGTTGTTAGAGAAGTACTGTAATAACACACTTTTGCTTGTCCTGCTCAGTTTCCCTTTAAGGTGACCTTGCCATTGGTGACACTGGAAGTGGAGAAAGAATGGACCAAGTTCTCTGATGCGACAGTGAAACTCACAATGGCACATGGCTTTCAGAGGAGTTCCTGGGACTGGGTGGGCCTGTACAAGGTAATCCGTGGCATTTTCACATAAACTACTTATAAATCAAGTGGGTACATGCTGTTAAAACTCAGATTAAGCTTCTTTTTTTTTTTTTAAACACACATTATAATAATTAATCACAATGTGTTCTAATAGGTGTCATTAACTCTTTCGTCCTTATTAAAGGTGTAGTGTGTCATTTATGTTCACCAAAAATAATTGCTAAAATAATGGTCATTTTCTCAGGAAACTCAAAATCGCAGTATAATTAACCTACACATTTTGCATAACCTTTTCGTTAAAAAATACACTCTTAAAATCATTGGACAAAAATATTTGACCTAAAAAGAAATTGAAAGAATTTCTTGTTCAAAGAATTGAACAAAGCTTTTCCGGGAAAGTTTCTTACTAGAACCATTTGCGGCTATCAAATGAATATTAGTATGTTTATATGAAACTTAATTATGTGATCTGACCACTATCACGCTCTCTTTCACTTTCATTTACATTAGAGAAATCTATTTATAGTTGTTTTGTTGGTAATCTTGCAACGTGACAGTGATGTACTTATGTACTTATCCGCGTGGAAATATTCAATGCAGTGTTTATTTTCACTCTGTGGAACAACATGTGAGCAACGTAGTTTCAAAATATTGTCTGTTTTTATACTGTTAATGCTTTTATGGGCAGTTCACAGATCACAGATAATTAAAAAAAATCCCAGATACATCTTAAAACCCCAATCAGATCAGCACCAGTATTTGAACCTCATTCAATAATTTTTGCTCTTTGTTTATTTTTAGGTGGGATTCAAACACCACAAGGATTATGCTGCTTATGTATGGGCCAAATCTGAGCATTCGACCCAGGTACAGTGTTTTTGTTGTCAGTGTATCAGATTATGTGATGTTTGACTTTTAAATTCTTGTTGTGTTATAGACAAGAGAGAACACTGCATAATTCCACCTAGCAGCACTTTTCTATTCTTCAAAACCTGTTTTAGTTTCTTTCTTCTTTTGAATACAAAGAAGACATTTTGAAAAATGCCTATTGATTTCCATAGTATTTTTTCCCACTATAGAAAGTCAATGCGTATTTTTGGGGGTTCAACATAAGAAAGAGACTCATAACTAATAATAGAATAAATGATGAAGTCATTTTAATTTTTAGGTCAACTATTTCTTTAATCAATGTAAAAGACGTGATGGACTTAATTGTGGAGGACTGAAAAAATGCTAGTTTTCTCTCAGGACATTGCGGATGTCTCAGATGTGTCATTGGTTGTCATCCTCTATTACCAACTATATCAGATAAATTGATCAATTCTTGAGTCCTGATGCCCATTGTCCTTTACAGATCATTGGGGGATGTAACGATTGACTGAACAATTCTATTCGATTCACGATTATGATTTCATGATTAAATTTGTTTTTGTTTGTTAGCAAGTTAGAAACAACCCCAAATCAAATAAGTGACACAATTCAAATAAATCAAGCAAAGTAAGTCTTTATCTGTGCCCTTTGCATTCAAAATTAGTGGCAATCCCTGGATTTTAATCATAATACAAACAACAATGCTGCATGAGCAGTTTTTACCCCAAATTAGACTGTATAATTTTGATATTTGAAGCAAACAGAATTGTCTGACTTTAGTTTTGTGAAACTATTTTCCTATACTATATCTGAAGGAAACCACAGACGAGCTCAATGAGATGCAGATTCACTCTCTGCCATCAGGTGGCGCTTATGAACAGCTGTGATATAGTGTTTCCTGGGTTACCGCTGTAAACAAAGCAGTAGCACTTACGAACGCTACTTTAAAGTTTGCGTGAACAAAAATTTACAATGCTTATATTGCTAGCACACATTGTTATTCCTATGGTGAACAATTACTCTAAGTTAATCTACTGAAAAAATCTGCATTTGGAGTGGCGGTCCTTCTGATGACATCAACCTTATGGCTTCCACGGCAACTGCATAGCAATATTCTTACCAGCACCCTTCTTACCATTATATTCTATGAGGGAATTATGTGCAAAAGAAAGCCCCGCCTCCTACTCAATATTCCGTTTCAGTTGGACGTACATCAACATAGATGTCAAAATAAAAGTCTGAGCAATTTCCAGTTCACACAGACTTTAATATGTATCATTCAAAGGCAGGATTAACAGGAAATTCCTTGTAAACCTTTTTATCGTCAATTCCACTTAGAACTCCACTTTCAATTGCGATACAAATCCTACTCCAGTTGTATCGCAATTTCTTTGGCATCTCAACTGATTTGAATCATCACAAATTTTAATACATTTTTCAACCGGTTTGTGGTTTATCATTACATCCCTACAGATCACCACAGTAACCTACATTCAGACAGACAAATCAGGCTAATATTTTGTAGTCTTAACCAGTCATTAGATGATTCCTGAAGATCTGATATAGTATATTAGCAACCTGACCTTTAAGTCTCTCGGTAAACACCAGACTGTGCTTTAATCCCAAAATCAATTCATTCCTGGATAATCTTGGATAGAAAGCTTTAAGACTAAGGAATCACTGAACA
The DNA here is from genome assembly GCA_903798115.1 of Danio jaintianensis. Taxonomy (NCBI): domain Eukaryota; kingdom Metazoa; phylum Chordata; class Actinopteri; order Cypriniformes; family Danionidae; genus Danio; species Danio jaintianensis. The sequence continues at coordinate 5,309,357 of CAIGQV010019090.1, forward strand.
GTATTAATACTAACAAAGAAGATTTATCTTGCAGCCACTGCTGACTATCATTGTCCTTAACGTTTCTTTTTCCATGACCTTCAGGTGGTGTTTTCAGAGGAGGATCTGCCTAGAGACCCGGGGGAATATATTTTGGGATATTACAGTAACAACATGAACAGCATCGTAGGAGTAACAGAATCGTTTCAGGTCTTCACTGTTCTAAATCAATTCTGATTTAGCTTAAAGCAAATATTCATTTTGTTTGCACAAGCAGCTCAGTAGCTCTGATCGTGTTATTTCAAGGGCATGATGACTAGGTCAGTGCGCTCTGGAATTGCCATTGTCAACATTTAAAGTATTGATCGGAGCCTTGATTTGTATTTGAGGCTGGACATCCACAAATTGCAAACATAAAGACTGTCAGTTCTGTCATTTGTAGTACAGACTTAATGCTTAGATGCCACGCAATGAAAGCATGCACAATTAAAATAACATACAATATACCACAGTTTGAAACACAATGTACAGTTTTTAGTAGTAGAGCCGGTATTAGTAGAAATGAAACCAAAACAGCTCTGGTACAATTATTTGCTTCTTTTCAAAACAGTACCCATGTTGAAAGAAAAAGACTGAGAGACATCTAAAATTACTGCCTGTAGTTTGTTTTGTTTTACATTGTGGTCATGGCCTGTTAAATCAGAAATCAGTATTACCCAAATAATAGACTAATGAGAAAACTTCATTCAGACAATAGTGAATTGGCATGTAAATAGTGTACAGAAAACACAGAAATGAACTGAAAATGTGTGTAGACAAAAAACAGACAGAAAATATATTTGCTACTAAGAGTCTTAAACAAAATACCGCTGATAATACTTGTGACTTATCCAGACACACCAGACTTCTGTTTAAAATCAATGTGAAATCTGAATTTACAATGTTTATTTTGTTAGCACACATTGTTATTCTTTAGGTGAATAATTAATCTGTGCAAGATAATCTGCTGAAATTTTTTTTTTCTTTGGTAATCTTCAATCAAAGTCTGACGGCTTGCTTCATTGTTTGGAGTATCTGTCCTTCTCTGTTGACGTCAGTTTGATGGCTTCAGCCACAAAATGATTGACCGCACCCCTCTTGCAGTTAAATTGCTATGACACAAATTGAAATGCCCCAAAAGAAGACTTGGCTTGACACTCTCTAATCAATATTCAGTTTTAGTTTGAAGTACCTCAACATGTTCAAATAAAGGTCTCAGCAACTTCCGGTTGATGTGGACTTTAACTTGTTTTGAAGATCACACATATGAATGAAAGGGAACTGAAGCATTCAAAAAGAAAAACGTATTTCAAAAATCCATGGACCAGTTGTTTGAATCTCGAGAGAAATAAGAAGAGGGTCAAGTTTGAGACAAGATGGAAACTAGAACAGGCTTGAGTTTAAACCAAGACTGAGACCAGGAGAACATTCCAAGTCTACACCAAAAAAGTGTTGAGTTTGACTTAAGACAAGAAGAAGACGAAAAAAGGTCAGGTTTAAGTAAGGGCTGAAACTACAAGAGTAGTCTGAGACAAAAATAGGGTCAAGTTTGAGACAAAATGGAGAAGATGGTTAAATCCAAACCAAAACCGTGACCAGGAAAGGGTTTCATTCAAATCTAGACAGAGACTAAGAGAAAAAAGGGCTGAATCCAAATCAAGCCAGAGGCTAGAAGAATGTTTTGTCAGAGCCAGGTCCAAGGCCAGAAGAGGAATTAAGTCAAGACTGAAAGCACCGGAGGGTTGAGTCTAAGTCAAAACAGAGCAAGAACAGGCATGAGTTTGAAATTAAATGGAAACAAGAAGAGGGTTGAGTCCAACCAAACCAGAGGCCAAGCGAGGGATTTTTCAGAATCTACAGTCGTGGCCAAAAGTTTTGAGAATGACACAAATATTAGTTTTCACAAAGTTTGCTGCTAAACTGCTTTTAGATCTTTGTTTTAGTTGTTTCTGTAATGTACTGAAATATAATTACAAGCACTTCATACGTTTCAAAGGCTTTTATCGACAATTACATGACATTTATGCAAAGAGTCAGTATTTGCAGTGTTGGCCCTTCTTTTTCAGGACCTCTGCAATTCGACTGAGCATGCTCTCAATCAACTTCTGTTCTCAATGGGATTAGGATCTGGGGAGTTTCCAGGACATGGACCCAAAATTTCAACGTTTTGGTCCCCGAGCCACTTGGATATCACTTTTGCCTTATGGCACGGTGCTCCATCGTGCTGGAAAATGCATTGTTCTTCACCAAACTGTTCTTGGATTTTTGGAAGAAGTTGCTGTTGGAGGGTGTTTTGGTATCATTCTTTATTTATGGCTGTGTTTTTGGTGAGTGAGTGAGTGAGTGAGCCCACTCCCTTGGATGAGAAGCAAACCCACACATGAATGGTCTCAGGATGCTTTACTGTTGGCATGACACAGGACTGATGGTAACGCTCACCTTTTCTTCTCCGGACAAGCCTTTTCCCAGATGTCCCAAACAATCGGAAAGGGGCTTCATCGGAGAATATGACTTTGCCCCAGTCCTTAGCAGTCCATTCGCCATACTTTTTGCAGAAGATCAATCTGTCCCTGATGTTTTTTTTGGAGAGAAGTGGCTTCTTTGCTGCCCTTCTTGACACCAGGCCATAATCCAAAAGTCTTCGCCTTACTGTGCGTGCACATGCGCTCACACCTGCCTGCTGCCATTTCTGAGCAAGCTCTGCACTGGTGGCACTCTGATCCCGCAGCTGAATCCTCTTTAGGAGATGATCCTGGTGCTTGCTGGACTTTCTTGGACACCCTGAAGCCTTCTTGACAAGAATTGAACCTCTTTCCTTGAAGTTCTTGATGATCCTATAAATTGTTGATTTAGGTGCAATCTTAGTAACCACAATATCATTGCCTGTGAAGCCATTTTTATGCAACGCAATGATGGCTGCACGCGTTTCTTTGCAGGTCACCATGGTTAACAATGGAAGAACAATGATTTCAAGCATCACCCTCCTTTTAACATGTCAAGTCTGCCATTCTAACCCAATCAGCCTGACATAATGATCTCCATCCTTGTGCTCGTCAACATTCTCACCTGAGTTAACAAGACGATTACTGAAATGATCTCAGCAGGTCCTTTAATGACAGCAATGAAATGCAGTGGAAAGTTTTTTTCAGGATTAAGTTAATTTTCATGGCAAAGAAGGACTATGCAATTCATCTGATCACTCTTCATAACTGGAGTATATGCAAATTGCTATTATAAAAACTTAAGCAGCAACTTTTCCAATTTTCAATATTTATGTAATTCTCAAAACTTTTGGCCACGACTGTAGACTGAGAAAAGAAGAGGGTTGAGTTTGAATTAAAACCAAGAAAGAAGTGTGTTGAGTCCAATAACTGCAGACACTAGAGTAGGGTTGAGTTTGAGTCAAGTTCAAGGCCAAACAAACAAACAAACAAAAAACAAGACCAGAGTCAAGAAAGAGACCAGAGTTCTCGCAGAGTTTTGATCAAACCTTGATAAAATTTGCCCTGCCTGTAACTTTGTAATAACCATTAAGCCTTGATAAGCTTGTTCAGGTGTGTTTGATAAAGGAGCAAAACACTGCTGCACTGTGGCTCTCCAGGACTGAACTTGGACATCCCTAGTGTAAAATGACACTATAAGAGAGTCAAACTCAAGCCAAGAGCAAAAGAAGAATATAGTTGAGTCCAAATCAAGACAGAGACCATAAGAGGGTTGAGTCCAACTCAAAACAGAGGCAAGAAAAGCTTTCTGACTCTAGAGCAAGACCAGAATGAATTCAATTAAAGTCTAGACCAGGGATGGGCAACATCGGTCCTAGAGGCCCTCCAGGACCAAAGTTGCCCGTCCTTGGTCTAGATTGAGACCAGATAAGGTTCAAGTCCAAATCTAGATCAAGACCAGAAGGGAGACAAGTCCAAGTCACAAAAGAGACCAAAGCATAGAAACAGTCTTTTAAAAAGTCTTGTTTTGTGTAAAAGTCAAATGGGTTTATTAACATAATTTTAAGGTATATATTCTTTGTCCATATATTTTTTCTCTATATATTTCTCTCATAGGTGCAGCTGCCCATGTCTACTCCACCAGCACCAGCATGTCGTTCACGCTCTGACAGTTCGGATGTGAGCTCTGAGGATGACAGTACGCTGGTCCTGTTGGCCCCTAGCTCTCGCAGCCCCAGCCCCGGAAACCACAGCGGCAAACGACACCACCATCAGAAGCGCCAGCGGAGCCGCAGTCCCGCCGTACCAGCACTCTCCGGGACGCCTCTTCCATCCCTGCAGTCTCTCAGCCTGTGCCCTCGTCCCCGCGATGGCCCCCCAAAGATCTCCTCCCCGCGCCCTTCAACCAATGCCAAGAAGGAGCGTCTGGTTTCTCCGGACTCATTAACCTCACCCTCCCTCAGTCCTCTTAGTCCACGGAGCCCAGGATCACCCGGTAATGGCGTCAGTGCTCCGGAGGCTCTCATAGCAGCCATTTTAGGAGAGCCCAGACCTGGTCAGATAGGAAAACCAGGTGATGTGATTCTATGACCTTCCTTCCTTGTGATTCATTTCTAGACTTTAGGAAATATCGTAATGCAACTACTTGAGCAAAGTGGCCTGTTTCTTCTGTCGCTTTTCAGACCTGCAGTTGTTCAGGGTCTCATACCTTGGTTGTGCTGAATTGCTTCACAAACCCTTCCTCTTCCTCAGTGGCTTTGCTAAAGTGGTCTATTCATTTTTGGGGTTTTTTGCATTATTTATGATAGATTGCAAATGGTGACAGTTCAACAGTGCACATCAGCCTTTTAGTGCAAGACAACCTAACCCAAGGTGAAACTGTCCTGTAACCGTAGACTTAAAACAAACAGACAGTGATGTCAGCAGTCATTTCAGCCTTTACCATAACTAGTGATTGACCAGTGTTTAATGGCCGATGTCTGGAAAGTAGAATTAAGGAAAACAGTGCGTATTTGAAACCTGATGATCAAAAGGAAGAATATGGGGTGTGTTTTCACCTTGTGTTTTAAAGTTAATAATACTGTTTATTTTATTGTTTTAAATATGATTTGTTGTATTTAATTATTTAAATTTAGCAAGCTATCAAAAAATCTAGAGGCAGTATATTGTTGACATGCAATGTGGTTCAAAATGTGGTTGAAAATCTGGGACTCAAAATCGGATTTAAACTAGAATACCAGCAAAAAAATGATTAATACAATAACAAATAGCACTTTAATGGTGGACTCCACTGTCTGACTGTATGTTTGTAGATGTCCACAACTGTAAGATTTTTGTTTAGAGAGAAATTAATACTTTAATTTAGCCAGATGCATTAAATAAATCAAGTGTAAAGACATTTATATTGTTATAAAAATTCTATTACAAACAAATGCTATTCTTATTTATCAAGAAATCCTGAAAAAATGTATTACAAAAACATTAGGCAGCACAACTGTTTTCAACAATAATAATAATAATAATAATAGATAATAAAAATAAATCAGTTTATTAGAATGATTTTTGAAAGATCGTATATGACCCTGATAACTAAAATTGAGCTTAATTTCAATGTATTTCAGTAAATTATCATTAATTATTTTTTGTTTTGAAAATTTTGTAAAGATATATGTAAAGACAACCATGGTAAACATAAAAGTCTTTACAAAAAGCACTTTTCTTTACCGGAAAATATATTTCCTCAAAATGACAAGATAAAAAAAAATCTGAACTGACATATTTAGCACAGGTAATTAATTGCAGATAATCTTAAGAAAGGTTAAATGTCATCTAATTAATTGCTGACATGTTGGCCAGTGTCATACTGAATTTGTGCATGAATATACAAATGTCAGAGGTTTTGCACATAATACATGACTCACTAACACCTACGATGCTTTGCTAAAGTATCGCTCAAGCCAACAACCTCTCCTGAAACACAGTAAACCTCTCACAGCATCAGCTGATTAGAGGCAACCAATCACATCAGCTCTGCTCATTTATTGCATTTTGTGGCATTATTTGATTTGTCTGAGCTGAGTGAAACCTGTGTGCAGTGCGCGCGTGATCATATTGATGTGCAAAAATATACACCTCAAGGACACGAGTTTAGTAAAATGTAGGACAAATAAATCACGACCGATTTCCCTTTAAATGTCAGGAGACAATAACATGTTACTGTCAAAGGTTTATAGTGTATAGATTGTTCTCCGTTGCAAATAAAAAAGATGTCCCACTTTTGCATATTCAATCTCTTTATTCGCTCATGGCGTATCTAAAAATCATCCGTAAATGTATTTTTCTGTCTTCAAAAAACAATCTCTATTATTTTTCTCGTAATCAAATGATCTATTCAAATTGTATTTAATTACTTTTGTTCATTTGAAAATCAAATGTTGTCATGTGTTGTGAGTCCTCAACCTGAACTGTGAATACAGAAATGTGAACAAAAAGGACATGATGTTATCTATAAAAACATATATAACCAATTATTGAATCCCTGCAAAGTTTAGAAATGCTCAGTCATGGGTAACCTTGAAAAGGCTGCTAATCGGGATCATTATCATGTTTGTAGGTTACAAGGAGGGTGAGCTGTAACAAAGATCATCTTTTGAGTTTGATTTTTCTCTGAACACTCCCAATAATCCATTAGATTGCTGTGAGCGCTTACTCAGGGCTGGAATGTTTCTGTCAGACCAGGGGGGGGGGGGCGATTAGACATATTATGAAAGCTGTGTGATCATTACAGAAGTTCAAAAGTGAAAACCGCAGAGCAGAAGTATTTGGTAATATATTTTGAGATGTTTGACTCATTCATAACTGACAGTAAATGTTGCGCAATTCAGGTTTCGAAAGCATCTCCCTCAAGCAAAAACCGTCACCTGGCTGCAACGTGAGCATACATAAGAGTTATTTATTATGTCTCTTCTGTAAATATATACACAATGGATTCAGAAATCCTGTATTCATTTAATGAATGAATTAAAAAACAAAACATTTTTGAGGTCAAATGAAAGATTTTCTTGATTAGGATTTTTTAAAAACTTGTTATTATGTAATGTTGCGGTTTATGCATAAACAACATCTGCTCAGTTAGGTTGCTCAAAGTTCAATGCAAAGGGAGATATTTTATTTGACATAATTCACATTTTAAGGTGTTTTACAACCAATGGCTGGTAGGGACTATAGAAAGCTTCGCCTTGGGTTTATGACATCACCACCCTAACATTTACATAAACTCCGCTTTTAGTATCTTTACTGTCTTACCATCACCTATATTTCCAAATTTCACATAATTTAAAAGGGGGTGACTTTCTGTTGTTGCAGAAATGAAAATTCTGTTATTAATTACGCTGTGCTCTGATACCCCGGATGTCTGCGTGCAACTTCCTCTGTTTGAAACAAAGCACAGAAGCATCTGAGATACACGTCTGCAGCTCGACCGAGTGCAACACATGCGCCATATACTGACACTGAGGAGAAGAAACTGTTGAACAAAGTCGTTATATTTGTTTTATGTGCGCACAAAAGTATTCTCGTACACTGTAAAAATGTGGGTTCCACACAATGGATTTGTTTTGGGACAACATGAAGGAATAAAGTTAACCTGTTAGTTTTTACAAATATGGAGGATGAGAGAGCTCTCAGATTTCATCTAAAATATCGTAATTTGTGTTCTGAAAAAGAACAAAGGTCTCAGGGGTTTGGAACAACATGATGGTGAGTAAATAATTATAATAACAGAATTTTTATTTTTGAGTGAACTAACCCTTTAATTGAAAAATATGTTTTTAATTATGAAGATAATGTCCACATAAAAAAAAAAAAATTCACAAATATCTGACAAAATCTGTGGCAAGCACAACAAAATTATAATCAAAGAAAAGTATATCGGTAATATTGAGTCCACTGTCAATGATCAGATAAAACTGAAGTTGTGTCCCAAATGATGCACAATACACAGTGCATCTATGTCTATTAATTTTTGTAGCTTTGTATATACAGTGCATGAAGTGTGCAACATTTCTGATTAAAAAACCCACATCATTCAGGCATTTTAAGTGCACTTTTCTTTTTTGAATTTTCAGTGTGAACACTCGAATTGCACTATTTATTCATAAAAACAAAAACAACAGCCTCAACAAAAACATCCCATGCCGCAGCCTACATTTGGTGGCACCATTGAGCCCTGCAATTGGGCTCAAGCATGATCACTACAAAAGTTTCATTTTGCGCATATATGATATATCTGCAAAGTTTCATAAGATTTGGACAATGGCAAATGAACAATGGTCAAGAGAGCTGCAAATTAAAAAAAAATCACATGCAAATAGAAAACACTAACAAAACAAGAAAACATCTTCATCAGTTTGACAACACACTCCCACACAAATTCTCACAACACAGGCAAATAGAGAAACATGCAGCAAATAGTGCAGACAACAAAAGAAATGTTTCAGGGGACCTCAAAAATTGATGAATGTGCTACTTCCTGTTTAGAGTAAGTGGATTTTTTTTGTTTATTTTAACATCCTGATCAGGAGAGATTCATCCCTTTTTTGGGTCCCCCGACACGTTTCTGTTATAGTCTGTGCTATTTGTTTCTGTATTTGCACATTTTGTGAGAATTTGTGTAAGAATGTGTTGTCAAACTGATCTGACTTTGGTATTTGCATGAAGTTTTCTTAACTTGAAGTGCATTTGAGCTCTCTCGGCCACCATACAAAAGCCTCAGAAATAGGGGATGCACTGACTAAAGGTTAAAAAGATCAAATATAGTTGAAAAACATGCCAAAAACAATAGTTCATCTGCACCTTAGTGCTCAGGCCCCAATTACGAAAAGTGACAGTGGTTAGAAAACAAGAGTTGACAAAGCATATCCACAAGCTCTATTATTAATAAATACAACAATGTTATGACAGATTTATACCAAGTATATTTGACAATATAGACTTATAAATAGCTAATTTTAATAGCTTTTATGGCATTATTCTGAACATGCTTATATGTCATAGAAATCAACAAACACATTTTTGACTTGTCTTGACACCTTATAGAAAGATGATGATAATTTACCCACAAATTACAAGAGAGGCCAATATTTAGAAAAGCAGCATTCATTGGCTGATTTAAATCCCTAAGGTCGGTTAGTTTACAAACACTTGCAAATTAATGCTAAGTAACAAAGAACACTATCCACTCTTTGCATCATAACAAACCAATTTACAACACAATAGCAACAAGAATACAGTGTTGTAAGCACAACTTGGTGTCAAATACCAAAGATCAAATGTCCCTGTGTCCAATTTCTTCACTTCAAGTTCGCATTGGTTCACTTGAAGAAAGTTAAACGCACACACACACACCAAAAATCTGATATCATTTCTAGTTAATTAACACTGTAATCAAACAGAAGAACAAGCCTTCAACTCAAGTGCTCAATATGACAGACGTGCAAAATGAGGAAAAAGAATGCAAAGAGAATCATATTTTGCAAGTTGTCTCCAACTTTTGGACCCTATATGGATGGATGCACTCAACGACCTCAGAGTTTTGCTGTAAAGCCCACGTCCCCTGAACCTCCTGCCACTCTTACAGCCTACAGATTAGAAAGGATAAAAGAGGCCCCTTGCTGAGTGAAGTGTGTGACCGTGTAATTGAACATGAAAAAATGAAGCTTTGAGCAAATATGATAGATTACAATCATGCTGAATATGCTTTAAAAAAAAGCACACGCTGGTTGCGGAAAATGTAGCTTTCGCTATTAGAGGATTAAATTAATATAAAAAATATTAAACTAGAAAACTCCTATTTTCTACAATATTACTATTTAGCTCTTTTATCGTACTTGCTATCAAATAAATGCAGTCTTGCTGAGCACATGACTCCCAGAAACATTACACAACCTTATTTATTTATTTATTTATGTAATTACATAGCAGCATCATGATCTCCTGAAGCACAATCAGCAGAGTGGAGAGACAGGCTTAACAGCTCTGCCCACACGCTTCATTTACTTGCATTTAATAAGCTGCGATTCAGCAATTAATGCTTAGCTTTGCCAAGTCCAAAGTTCCTTCTCCCAAGACCGACAAACATTCCTGATGTAAGGTTACACACTGGCCAAGGACAAAGTGTCTTTTACATAAATTCTCACCTGCAGGACTGCATTACGTAATCTTACATCACATGCTAATGACTTTGGAAAGACAAGTGGATTGAGATTTCAGGAGTGAAATTTGAGAAATAAATAAATAAAACAGTTTCAACTTTATGGAAACTGTAAGGAATATGTCTGCAGAAAATATGACTGTCTGTCTTTGAATTTGTGTTCACCGCTGTAGTTTGATTTTGTTAAATTGTTTGGTTTTGACAATTTTAACTAATTTAGTAATTTAGTTTAGGTTTCACGGGGTCTTAACAAACGTTTACATAGATTTAACCTTAAAATGTCTTAAATTCACTTGTTGTGTTCTATATCTTTAAAAATAAAAGAAGAAATAAACAGGTCTTAATTGTCTTGTGTCCGTGTGACTTTTTGTGGTATTTCTTTCTTTCTTTGTCCTATCATATAATAGCTGTATTACGACTACAAATGAGACCAACATTGTCATAAAGGACTCGATGCGACTTGCAGAAACCCTGCTTTTAAGAGAGAGCATAGAAATACAAAGAACAAACAAACAAACAAAAAGTATTATGTCTATTTTGCAACTCCTGATTACTGGCCTAAACATTCTTATAATACTTTTGTTTAAATGAAGACTTGTGAAAAGCTTATAAAATGTGTAAAGGGATAAAAACAGCTACAGGAATTCCTCCGTCACACACAAATATCTGTTGCAAAGAGACTTTTACGACACTTGAACTGAACTGAAATGGGCAACGTAGCTTTTATAATAATAGCAATAATAATAATAATAAATAAATAAAACACAACATTATTGCATACTCTGCATATTATTGTTAGATCTTGTGACATCATGTCCTGTTTTTGGTTCATTCTGAAGTCTCTGCTATACAGTGTTCATATTTCAGTCAAACCGTACCAGAGTTGTCTGGAAACAAACCGAGCCCCATCTTTTCTACATTCTTGGTCTTTGGTCTTCAGATAACAGTGTTCACAATAATGAAAATAAACGAACAGAGCAACCGTACCAGAATTACTTTTAATTGAACCAAATCTGGCAAGTGTGAACACACCCTTAAAAATGACCCAATCTTGACAGTGTGACAAGCATCCCTAGTCGTTCTTTCTATATGTGCGGTTGTGATTTCGTTTTTTTTATTTAGTAAATTTCCCAGGAATTCCTATCTAAATGTGTAAATATAAAACCTTGTATGCAAAGCAGGGCCTTCTTTGTCTCCTCCTTGCCATTGCAGACCCTGACGTCGTTTCTGATTGGCTGACTGGAAGACGGACGGGGGCGCGCCCGAGTGACGCTTGAGTTTGGAGTGAAGTAGGAGGGATAAAACCTTGAAGACCGGCTGGCATGAGCATTTGAGGTCAAGTCTACACAGCGTGTCCACGGCAGAGAAACACCAGAAACATCTCTTTAAGACCGACGTTAGAAAAGCAGAAACTGACACGCGAGGAACAGCGATACATCCCGAATTAGAAACAGATTTAGAAGAGCGTAACAATACAATCAATATGAACGGACAACTGAACGGCTTTCACAACTCCCTGATTGATGAAGACTGCTTTTTGTTCACGTCGGAGTCTGTCGGCGAAGGACACCCTGGTATGTATCATAAAACATATATATTTAAAGGAGGATTTTGGTCTTACAAGGTCGCGCGGAAGGTAAACACGATCGGGCACGAGATCCTTAGGTTAGCACGTGCTAATAACTGCTGATCAATATTTGTTTGTTTAAATGCGCATAGTGTTATTGTTATACTTACAGTTTATTAAATTCGCGTTGTTTTAGATGTACATAAAATGCGTTTGTTTATTTATTATATGGTTGCTTAATCTGTGTTTGTAATCCCTGGCCACGCGCGGCGGCGTCACCGTGTTTGAGGCCCAAAGCTAATTTTGCTAATACAAGCCGTGAAGGATTTAAAGAGGCTGTTTATAATTTTATTGTCGTTTTTATATAACAGAATGAGTAAAATAAGTATTATACGATTTATAGTGGCTCCTTGTGACCATTTCCGTTTGAAGGCTGCGCGCGCGCGTGGTGGCCATGTTGTCGGCGAGCTCGCTTAACGTGTTCATGTGCAATGCGGACCCGCGCAACAACGTTGCGTGTTTGTGTTGTAATGCCGGTTTGCCCGGTTAAAGATGGGTATGTCTAGCGTTTAGGCGAGCTTTTGATTAAGCCCATTTTAAGTATGATCATCCTATTTCTTCGTTAGTGATCAACAAAATTCTCATGGCCTATAAAACCAGCAGCTGATTTGTGGGCGCCCTGTCACCGTGAGGCCGTTAATATTTATCGTCGATATGTTGTGTGCGCCTTATGAGCCAATGTTTGTTATTTTTGGCATCCTTGTGCTCTGACACCCCAGCCCATGGTGTAAACATTCCTTCTCGCGCAACTGCCCGTGAGTATTGCGTCAGCGCACCTTTTAGGCCCAAGACACATGAAGCATTAAGTCCAAAAGCGGGTTTAACTGTGGGCTGCTGTCCAGAAGACGGGCGTTCACGCAGCACATGCTTTAGTTCGGTATGTATGTCTTTTGTTGATATACGCTAATATTTGGACCACTGCGACGCGCCGTTAGCGCTGCGTTTATTCAGTACGTCAAAGGTGTACGCAGTACTCATAAAACCAGAGTGCGAGCACACCCACTGCGTCCGCTTCGGGTCTCAAGTATGCAGTTCATTTATCAGTTGTATAACACCATAAAGACATGGAAAGAATTGAAAAAATGCAAGAGCTGTAGGTACCAAGAAAGTTGGGCCAAATTGTTCTCTTTTAACAATACCCAAGTCGTCAATGTTAATTGATCAAGGCCTTTGCAGGCATGGCATATTGAGGTAGGATAGTGATTATGCTACACCCGTCTTCGTTTGATTTTGTGTACTCTCTTGTCGAGCACTGTTTTGTCTCTGTGTTCTGTTCACATCATGCAAAATAACCATAATGCAGGGCCTGCCCCCTTTTTCTGCAGAAAAGATTTTTAAACTGCAGGGACTAGATGTACTTTACAACCTCAATTAAAGAAAGAATCATATGATGCATTATAATAAAATATAATGAAAATTACAATGAAAATGAGACAATGAAACAGTGAAAATGGAGTAGATTATATCACCCTTTAACCCAACTTTCTTTTCTTCTGGAACTCCCAGTATCGGCCACCAAGGCAAAATTCAACGAAGCATCTCAAGTCATAATAAAAAAAACATACGTAGAATTTGTAGTAGCAATTCTGATGTTCATTACAATATTTCCAGCATTGTATAAATGCAAAATTACTGGAATAGAAATTTCTTTAGCACTTTATGAGCTATTCTTTCTGTGAGTTGCAGAAAATAAAAGGGGGAGGGCTTTCTTGAGAGTGACAGGGTTTTATTGGACAGATCTGTTAATGCAGGATGAGTCATCAATTTACTTGTGTATAGCAAACATACAAAGATTTTATTGTTAAACTATTTTAAAAAGCATGGCTGTCCAGTGTCTTCGAGTGTCAGAGGAGAGCAAGTTGACTTGTTTTATAGTGCCTTTTTTAGGGACACCAAATGTTGTCACCAGCAGTGTAAGAATGCACTTTGTACAGTGAGGTCATCTAGTAAAGGGTCGTGTACCATCTACTGTACTGTTTGTTTACTATCGTAAGGTTTGTTTATGTACTGGTAATGTTTGTCACGATTCTATCATCAGTGGACTCACCTGTACACGTGGAGTGAACTTTCCCCTCTTGCTCCACTGCCCTGATACTGCGTCACTGTGCTTTCTAATGAGCTCAGCGCAGGTCTAAGTTCAGTACTGATGGAGCGGGGGAGGGTTTGCAGACCCGCTGCAGCTGATTAACTTGGCTTACCTCTGCCCTAAATATAGATGCTTACTCCAGGGGCTCTAGTGGAGTGCCAGTATGGGCATTCCTGCCTCCATTCGAGAAGCCGCACTGCGCTAATGTGCTTCACCTGTTGTATAGAAATCGTTGCAACTGCAACAATAGCGACTTCCTTGTCTGTTTCATTGTTAGATGATCTCCTTTATCACATGTGGCTTGTAAGCCAATCATGTAATGGAGCTGATGTCAATAAAGTGCTTTTCAGAGTTTTGCGAAAGCCAATTACATTTGCCAGAGGCACAAACTGGGAGGACGGGATGTTCTTTTAACACACATTTGTTTTTTTTGTTAATATTCACAGATTTGTTTATACCTGAAACCGTAATGTTATAAAATATATATTTTTTATTGCCTGTATACATGAAGCATGTGAAATGTCAAAGATTAAAGCTTTTTAAACATCACAATGGGTGCAGTGCTTTAAACTTATCTCTGTATCAGTTTAGCAGAAATGCTCAAAATATTTGTTTATATATCGAAATATAATCAGGCATTTGTTAAAATGATCATTTGTTGTAAAAAGACATTTTTATTGATCATAATGCGGCCCCAAAGTCATGTCATTTTGAATAAAATGCCACTGTCTTTCAGGCCATTGTTTTACCAATTTATCAGTAAGACTTTTATTTTATTTATTTATTTTTATTATTATTTTTAAATCATTCAAAATGACAATTTTGTATGCTTTACTCTTTAGTACCTTATGTATGTATGTGACAGGACATATGTACAATTTATACAAAGGTACCTGTTGAATTCTGAATATCAGTAAACACTTGAATTCATGATGCTTTCTATGTACATAAAATCACTGTTCTAATTTTTAGTGTAGTATTTTAAATTGTGTACATTTGTTCTTGCTGTCACACTGAAATTTCATGCCTGCTTAGTGCAAATGAGGTGTGCAAATTAAAGATAATTACATTCATTCATTATGCACAGTCTTATCCAAAGTGACTTATTAATGAGGATAAAAGAAGCACTTCAAATCACCAGAGAGCAGCAATCTATAGATGCCATGAGAAGCCCAAGTTAGCAGATTTATTTATTTTAATCTCTGGAGGCAGTTAGCTGTTAGTTTCATTTTACCTGAATTTTACAATCTAATTTCAACGTCCGAACCCTCCTTCCTCTGTTCCAGATAAGATTTGTGACCAGATCAGTGACGCTGTGTTGGACGCCCACCTCAAACAGGATCCTGATGCCAAAGTAGCATGTGGTGAGTGTCAAATTATGCTTTTCTGCACATTTTTTTCTCCATGTTGCAACTAGAGTCTTCACTGTATGTCTTAACCCCTATCAATCAATCCTGACAGAGACTGTCGCCAAGACTGGAATGATCTTGCTGGCCGGAGAGATTACCTCTCATGCTGTAGTGGACTATCAGAAGGTTGTCAGGGACACCATCAAGCACATCGGCTACGATGACTCTTCCAAAGGTAAAGCATCAAGAAACATCAGTGTTGCTCTTAAGCTTTAAAGTTTCACATTGACATGACATTCAAAATGATCCATGTTTGCATACTTGTGAAAAACAGCTAAAAAGTTATGTTACCTATGCCAGACCATAATTTGACAGTCATCTAGTTAGTAAACAGTACTTGTAGGGAAGTGATGACATTCAGTCAGCAGTTTGTGTAATTTGCTGTATAAGATGTCTCCATGATTGGTTGCAATGTGATGTAAATTCACACTATTTTGATGAACCGTTAGGATTGTGTTTACCAACCCTGTTCCTGGAGGCACATCAACAATACACGTTTTCATATTCATTCTAATCTGAAACACCTGTATCAACTCATAATTTAGAAGAGGCTCCAAAACCTGAAATGAATGGGTCAGATAAGGGAGACGTCCAAAAAATGTTCTGTATGTGTGCCTTCAGGAACAGGTTTGGGAAACACTGCGTTAGGAAACAATTGAGCAACAACACTACCTCTACTACGTACGTGTTGGGCTTGTTTGTTTGCACCTTTCGCACACTCCCCTGAACGATGTACCATGTATGCAAATGACGTCTTTCATTTTTGGATGTTTACTCGAACATGTCAGCTGCAGCTTTTTCAAGAACAATTGGGTAAACAGGCAAAATCCTTAAAGTTTGGCTGAACATTTGCCATGTAAATTGCCTCATTTTTATTCCTGTCACTTTGTACAATGTGTCTAAAGCTTTACAGAGAAGGTGCAATAATAGAAAATCCCTGATTCAGTTCAATACAAATTGTCATTGCTGAAGGATATGATTGACTGTATGGGAGATCTATTGACCCCAACTAGCCAAGTTTGAAATTGCTGAATGGTTAACTCAGGTTATATGGTTATAGTTTCTCAATGTTTACTGGTAAACCATTTCCGTCTGTCAGTAGGATTTAAAGTACAATAGTTTAATCACTGTGTTATTGTACTTCAAGGGTTTGACTACAAGACCTGCAATGTGCTTGTGGCTCTTGAGCAGCAGTCACCTGATATTGCTCAAGGGGTTCACCTTGACCGCAATGAGGAGGATGTTGGAGCTGGAGACCAGGCAAGAGCTGTTTATTCATATTCAAAAAGGTGACTTTGGTCTGAAAGGATAATGCTGGTATTTACTTTACTGCATTTACTTTGTAGGGCTTGATGTTTGGTTATGCCACTGACGAGACTGAGGAGTGCATGCCTCTCACTATTGTCCTGGCTCACAAGCTGAATGCTAAAATGGCGGAGCTGCGCCGCAATGGCACCCTGCCTTGGCTGCGACCCGACTCCAAGACCCAGGTGAGATGAGAAAGAATTGTAATATAACTTAGACTTGTGATAAGAAGTGACCTTAAAAGTGAGGATTAAAAAAAGAAGAACTTCAAATAATCGATAATAAAAAGTACTGGAGAAAGAATTTTGAAAATGTACGGGTCAGCAATATGTTTTTGAGAGTATTTGATAATGTTATTCATCTATGTTGATGGTGACAGTATAAGATATTTATAACACTTGAAAACCATTTAGATTTCACAACTAGTAATTCCAGAAATCAAGAAGGTGTCACTGATGTGATTCTTAAAGGGCAAATCCACATTTAAGAATGCTGTTTTCTTCTCCAGGTGACTGTCCAGTACAGGCAGGACCGTGGTGCCATGCTTCCCGTTCGTGTGCACACCATTGTAGTCTCTGTTCAGCACGATGATGTTGTGTGTCTGGATGAGATGCGTGATGCTCTGAAGGAGAAGGTGGTGAAGGCTGTGGTGCCAAATGTCTACCTGGATGATGACACCATCTATCACCTCCAGCCCAGCGGACGCTTTGTCATCGGAGGTCCACAGGTGCCTTGAACCACTACAATTACAGTGCATTACAATACAGTGCAGAAAAGCGTGTTTTGTGATGTTACCATATTAGTTTTGTTGTTTTTTTTTCCCAGTGTTTTCAGCGTTCAATTTTTAGTAATTGGGCCACTTTTATTTTAGTATTGCAATTTGTGTATTATCATTTTTAAAATATTTTGTCTTCTGTAATTTTGGTGATTTTAGAATGGAAACCAACTGATATTCTTTTTATTTATTTTTATTCTTTAAAATGCCATTTATTAATTGAAGCCTTTTTGGAGAAGCAGTATGATACTTAAAACTTCATGCCATTTTACAGGGAGATGCTGGTTTGACTGGCCGTAAGATCATCGTGGACACTTACGGAGGCTGGGGTGCTCATGGGGGTGGTGCATTCTCTGGAAAAGACTATACTAAAGTTGACCGTTCAGCTGCCTATGCGGCCCGCTGGGTGGCCAAGTCTCTGGTGAAGGCTGGTCTGTGCAAACGCGTCCTGGTCCAGGTGAATATTTAGCAGTCCTTTTGTAGTATGGATTTGTCTAGCATAGATTTAAGACCGTTTAAGCAATTGTCCGGTTTGCTCAGGTGTCTTATGCCATTGGAGTGGCCCACCCCTTGTCGGTGTCCATCTTCCACTATGGGACCTCCCAAAGGAGCGAGAAGGAGCTGCTGGAGATCGTGAAGAAGAACTTTGACCTCCGCCCGGGCGTCATCGTCAGGTAAAATGTGCTCCTCGGGTGGCCCAACCTCTGCCTCTTGGTTTGACGGTTTCCCATGATTTGTGGGATTTGCTCCCGAGTTGTTTCCAGAGTTAGTCTCTGCAGTTAATCTTAGTGAGGCTTGTTGAGTTTGACTGAACGTCCTCCTTTCTGCTTGGCAATTGTCTCACTCTGTCTCCTGTACAATTCCAGAGAGCTGGACCTGAAGAAGCCCATCTACCAGCGCACCGCAGCCTATGGCCACTTTGGCCGCGAGTCCTTCCCCTGGGAAGTACCCAAAAAGCTTAAATACTAAATCTGTAACCCCCCCTCCTTTCTTTGGGCAGTAGGTGTACATTACAGAGAAACCTACTCAACCCACTGGAGGGGGGAGAAGTACCAAACCCCTCTCTCCTAACCTCACATCCACCCCGTTTCCAAAGGTAATTCCCGCTCAACGGCGCTGTCCCAATGTCACTCTACCTTCAGTCCTGTTCTTTGCTGTATTGTTTTCGAATGATCTGTGAATGGTGGCTGTTTGGTTTTTGTTCAGTTTGACTTTATGCACCCTCTTGTCCACCCGTCTCTCTTCGGCCCTTCTTTCCTTACCTACTTGCTTGAATGATCAAGTGATGGCACAAATGGGGGTCAAAGGTTGTTCTGTGATGCTAAGCATTGCTGGCTGAAGCACTAACCCCACAACTTTTTTTTTGTTTTACCAACTAAGTAAACCAATGCTTACCATTTTCTAGGTCCACCACATTACGTGTACCATCCAGAATGGGAAAAAAACCTCCCGTGAAATGTAGGCAGAATGTGAAAAAGGAAAAAAAAAGTTGGATTCAACACAAAAGCGTACAAGTTACATTAATGCAGGGATTGGATTAAGAAATTTTATGAGACTTTTTACATGATCATACGTGTACTGTCGTGACGGTTTGGTCCCGGATGCTGCAGGCCATGTTGTTTTTATTTCTGACGTGTTACAGAGAAGTCAGAAGCTGCTACCAACTTCTGTGGTTCTGCAGGACCGGCGACACAAACCTCGTTCCCCGAAACTCCTCCCCCCTTGTCTTAATGGTGATTCCGGATGAAACCTCCTGGTGGTAGCTGTTATGTGATGTTCTACTAGACCACAGCAGAGGCAAAGCACTCCCTCTCTGTATTCGGTGACAGCGGGCGTAGATACAGAGAAGCCCTGCTCACTCACTGCGGCAGAGAGGAATCTGCCTCTTGAGTCGCTCCATACTTGAAAACTCAACCTAATATTTGCTGGGTGATCCTCTTGAGCCTTGGTGTCGGTACAGAAAAGCCCGGGATCTCAAGGTGTGACTGCCTTTATTACTTTTTTGTACATGAAAGGAATCGTTTTTAAAGTCAATGAATACTTGTTTTTTTTTGTTTTGTTTTTTTCCTTTGCTTGAACACCGTCGTCATGGTGTATGTCCCATGCGCCGGCCCTGTGGTCTTCCCTCGGTGTCCTACAGAAAGCTTTGGGCTCTTGCCACAGGCTGGCGCTGGTAACTGTGACCATTGTTACTTTTTTACGAGAGCGAAGGCAGGTATATGAGACTGTCCATATGCACTCGCGCACACGTTTTACTTTCAGGACTCCCGACACTCTCACAGACAGAAGCGAGTCTAGCCGGTGTTGTACAGAGAAACTGGCTTCGTTTACATGCTCTCTCTGCTGGGCGTGCTCGGGTTGTGGTCTTTTTATATATAGCTCATCTTCTGTTTTTATTTCGAACGATATATTTTTGTTTTAATTCCAGAGATTGGTGCATCAGACTGGTTACTGAAAGAGTAGAAGTGCCTTTTTTCTATTGTTTCTCTTCCTTTGTCACTCCTCTCTTCCTCCTCCTCTTCCCCCACCTCCTCACTTTGTTCACCTGCTCTTCTTTCCTCTCGTGAATCCACGTGTTAATCCACAGCAAATTCCTGAATTCCCTTCCTTTCAATGCTCCATGATGGTTCTGTCCCTTATATAAGTGAACTGAATAAAAATTCTGACCCTTAACACTGTTGTTTTATGGTATTTCACGTTTTAGTACAATAATACAGTGAATTGATAACTTTATTACCAATTCTATATTAAAATAATATACTTGAATGTAACTTTGATTGAAAATGGAATGTTTAGCATTACCAGTCGTTGCTGATTTGCTGAAACATTTGACTTTAACATTAAGTGTTAGATGATATTCTCTTGAAGTCCACAAGATCAACGGGGAAAGTTCAAAAGAACATTTGAAATGGAGGTATTGTAAATGCCTTTTATGCCACATTTAATCACCCAAATATCACAAAAGAAATGTCAGCACATCAACCAGCGTCTTCGGTAAGGTTAGTTTTGAAAAGCTCAAAGGTCACACTATTTACAAAAAAGAATGTCACAGGATCCTTTTTAGGAGCTGCACATTTATTTCCACCACTGATGTGTTTTTACTTTATTTTATTATATATTTTCCTCCTTTTGAAATGTGAGGAGAATTGATGTTTTGTGTTGACTTGTAACACAGGATCGTACAATGTAGGTAAAATATTATTCAACCTCAGGAGGTCAGGCCAAACATTGAATATATTATGCTATACAATATGCATTTGACCAATGAAATCTTACTAAAATTTTACATAAGTGGGAACTGTTAAAAAGCATTGTACTCTTGTATTTGGAATTGCAGTAGTTCTGAGGTGTTTTTTTAAAATGACAAGCATCTAATTTAAGCTTGATCACAAGCCTCAATCAATATCAAGTATGAATCACAACATAGTTTGTTGAACCATTACCAGCTTTTGCAGTGGGAAAGCTACAACGACATTTTCCACATCAGTCAAGGAGAAATGTTCAGGTGAGGAAATCGATGATCCGCCGTAGGTCAGAAGACAAGAAATCATGTGATTTGCACAGTAAACACCCTACCATTTACAGCTGAAAGCAGTTTATTGATTCAAGCAAAGTGAATGCACAAGTTATGAAAAAAGACATGTACTGGCAAAGCCAAATAACATTCGTCATAAGCCATTAAAAAAACTGAATTGTATATTGGTGAGTAATTTTGTATCTCTATTGTAATGCCCCCAATGATAATAGTCGTATTTCAGTTTAGTTGTAGATTTGGATATTGTCAAATGTCAGTAACAAATTAAGAGCGATGAATCACTTTCTATGGGGTCCGAACCTTTGTTTTTATTTTGTTTAACACCAAATGAGAGCTATAAAGAAATGCTGGAAACCGGTAAATATGAAAGTCATAATCAAACCTCTACATAACCATAACAAAACATTCTCTTTTTCAACAATTAAAAAAAATGTTAATTGGGGGTAAATGCATGACTTGTCTGTGTTCATCGTTTGCCAATGTGTGAACAGTATGTGACAACCTAAAATACGATCTTGCGTGACTGGTTGAAGACTGACTTCTACGTGCACTCTCATGTCAAATAGCCTATATTTTATAATAAAGAATCATAATAGTGCAACGTGACAGTAAATTGCAGAGCTTGTGTAAACATCCGTATGATCAGATGCTTTCTTAATGCTGAGCAAAACAAAGTAGCCACGGTGGGTTCTGATGTCATTCCTGCACCACTGTTGTATACTCTTACAATATACGTAATTTTGCACTTGGTTTTAAATAAATTTACATTATCACTGATCAAATGTTTATGTACCCCAAAACAATTATTCGAATTCAAGATAATATTGTTAATGAACTTTGAATGGACCTTACTGAAAGCTTGCACAAGCGACTGAAAAGACTGATAAAGTACACGAGATCAATGATGTTGCTCAAGAAACAGTATCGCATTTTGTTAATAGCAACTGCCCTAGAAAACATGTTTTTTGTGTAAAGTTTGTTTTTGTGTCTTGTTTGCTGAAGATCTTATCCAAGCCTATATCTTGTGACCCTCGTTTTCAACAAGAAAAAAAATATCAGCATAGGAAGGGGGAAAAACAGTGATGTTGGTCCATCAGCCTTTTAGAGGAGCTACATTATTAATGCAAAGATGCTGTTAAAACACACACACATGCTGGAAAGCCTTCACCTTTCACTCTGTTTTTGGAAGAGAGAGAGAGAGAGAAAAACAAAAGTCAAAAATCAATCAATAAAGTCAATCAGGGTTTGTGAATGTTGACCTCAAAAGTTCATACTAGGCACACTAAACATACGCTAGTTATGATTATGAGTGTTCTGTGTGAATACGGTTTGCAAGACTTGAACAAACATGAGTGTTATGACCCATTTTCACAACCTTGTTCAGTAAATCACAACTGATAATTTCACAAACTAGACATTTACCTTTAGTAAGCACAGCTGAAACAGATTCATGCCCACACGTTCTTTTGACAGAAGGAAACTGCCTGTAGGAGGTGCAATATGTAAAATTACATCAATTATTATGAAAGTATTACTGAAGATAAAGATCACCAGAAAAATATATTTTATTTGAATTGTTAGTTCATTATTATACAGTGCTTTTCAGTGCACTTACCCCACACTCGACAGCAGTCTGGAGGTTTCTGCAGCTGTATTTTGGTCCGAGACCACAGGGGTCAGCGGTAATCACAGACTCCTCGTCAACAGAAGCGCACAAATTTGCACTCTAAAGGGTCCAGAACGCAGAAAAACACGAGTCATTTTAATAGAGAGTGTTGATGTCAAAGAGAATCCTCATGTTCATTTATGGAAGGCAATCAGAGCCCAAAGTCTTTTAAAGCAACATGTGGAACTTGAATGGATCAATGTGTGCAGTTTGACAGCAAATACAGCAGATGGTTGTTGTTTTTTTTCAGAAACATTGAACATTTTTTGACAATGTTTTTTATTGACAATGTCTGATCTTTAAAAATGTCATTATCCATGAAGCTTAATTTAGTAGTATAGACAGTACCTCTCATGTTTGTATAAGTACATCCCAATTTACAATTGCATAACATATGCATAATTACATAAATGCATATCTACAGCAATATCATTGGCTGTCGTACTTGTTAAGGCTTTATCAAACTGTGTATGTTGACACTCCATTTTGTTTGAAGAATTTTAGCCTAGACGGCCTTCCATAACGGATGAAATGTCATTGAAAATGGAAAAAGTTGTTTTGATTTTTAATTAATTGTATAAATTGTTTATAAAAATTGCAGCAATATATAAAATAAAAAGAAATCAGAGATGCACAGAAACTGTAAAAAAATAAAAAAATAAATAAAAAAACTAGTAGTTTGTACCTTGCAAGTGTCCAGCGCCCCCTGCTGTTTGCTCAGAAACAGACTGAGCTGTTTTCCATTACGCTCAATGTAAGTCTCACACTAAAAAAAGAGATGCAGAAATGGCCATAAACGTACAGATTAAGGACACTGAATGGTGAGTAATTCAAAGGCACAAGCTGATGGCTCACCTTTGGCACGGCACTGGGGTTGAGCTGGCAGACAGTGTCCAGGAAAGAAGCAGCCTGGTGCTCAGTGGCGTTGGAGCCCAGGTGCATTTGAGTGAGAACCGCCAGCGTAAGACAGGAATCGCAGTTAGAAAGTGCAGGAGCTGCTGTTTAAAACAGAGATATGGAGTTGAGGAAACAGATGCCAAGCAATTAAAGGGTTTTATTCCAATAATTAAAATTCTGTTAGTTCACCCAAAAATTTATTTTGTTATTAATTCACCCTCATGTCACTCCGAAACCTTCGTCTTCAGAGCACATATTATGATATTTTAGATTAAATCTGAGAGCTCCCTCATCCTCCATACACAGCAAGGTCCTCAATACAGACCATATGCCTTCAGTGGTTCAATAGGAATGTTATAAAGCTACGAAAATACCTTTGTGTGCACATAAAACAAAAATAAAGACGTCAGTATAGGGTGCTCATGAATGCTCTCCCTATGCTGACACAGAAGAGAAGAAACGGCTGAAAAGTTGATATTTTGGTTTTATGTGCACACACAAGTATTCTGGTAGCTTGATAATATTCCGATTAAACTACTGAAGCCACATGGTCTGTTTTGAGGATGCCTTTTGATATTTGGATTTTAAACAAGTCAGGACCAAATAATATCTTAGTTTGTATTTCGAATGACATGAGATGGTGAGTAGTTAATATCATAATAAATTTTTTTTTATTTAACTAACACTTTAATTTAGTATCAAATGGGGGGGGGGGGGGGCACATTTTCGTGAATGAATACTTCATTTAACGGCAATGTCCGAACTCTTACTGTTGATTGGACGCTCCCATATTTCACAAAGATGAAGCAGAGTGCATATGAAGTTAGGAGAGGTGTTGTTCAGCAGCATGTCAACCAACATCTGGACATATTTTCCAACCAACTTATTGCACTGTGGCTGAACCAGAGGAGGAAACTCCTTGCACAAACTCTCAAGCAGGACAGTTATGATGTTCTACAGGGGCGAAAAAATAATACAAGGATTTCACAATTGATTTGAATATGAACTGCAACTCAGAATATAGCATAATAAATTCATTTTTCTGAGGTTTGCATTCATCATATGTTAAGATTATTTGCTGCATTTGCAAGTGTGAAGTGTATAACCAAGCACAATGTGCGGTGGAGTGTATCCCACAATGCAATGCTTTTTATTTCTATTGTGAAAAATGAACAATTACAGCTGTTTTTTTTTTTTATGTGACTGTTTCATTGGATCTGACTAATGAAACAAATGTGAGTCAAAAAATCCAATGATTGCATTGACAACAACTTACTATGGTTCAAAAAAATATATTGATACTTTTGGTTAGTAGTTAACAAAACGTATTAGGATAATAATAACTTTGAACAAATTAAATGTAATGTTTTTGGACACTTAGTTGCTTGTTAATTTTAATGAAATGAAATAATGAAATGAAATGAAATGAACGCATTACAGTTTACAGTTTTCATATTAAATGAAGTTTATAGAGCTATTTCTACCCAATTTTTGGGTCCTACTTTATATGTAATTTTATAATTTCTTGAAACATGAAACATTGTTAAAGTTCATTTAAGAATGCACTGACAAGAATTAATGGCTAATTAAATTTTAATTACAAGTTTCTGTTGTTAAATTCCAATTTAATATATTTAAAATCTATTTTTGAATCTATTTACTGTTTAAATGTAATATAAGAAATCTCAGCCACTAGTGTGTTTTATAAGTGGTCTTCATTAGGACATAATGAAAGATTATTAAAGCATAATGAATGTATGAAAGTTTCACAGAATTTTATATATAAATGATGAACAGCAGCCTATAATAAGCCTGTCATATAAGATGTATA
Source organism: Danio jaintianensis (assembly GCA_903798115.1). Taxonomy (NCBI): domain Eukaryota; kingdom Metazoa; phylum Chordata; class Actinopteri; order Cypriniformes; family Danionidae; genus Danio; species Danio jaintianensis. Next base: position 5,334,658 of record CAIGQV010019090.1, read on the forward strand.
GTTTGTGTATGTAATTGTGAATTTCACCTGAGTCCTCTCTTTGGGAAACAGAAAGCCAAGTGTGCCGACGATGTATGTGCAAACAGAGCACTGGACAGATGACTCCATCTGCGTTAGAGAGCAGAAAAACACAGCCAGTAGTATGGCAGGCCATTTTAACATTTAATCTACATAAAATGCTAATGTCTATTAGCTCTGATTTTTAGATTATAGTATTCCCTTAACTAATCTTTTACATCTACTGATATTATATATACTCCTTTTGCTACTGGGTTCAAGTCAAGAGCTAGAAATACATTGTTACATCGAAATAGCATTGTTTCAGCTAATGCTAGCAAAAAAAATACAAGCCAGAATAGAGAGAGAAGTTTTACAACTGTTCATCGTTCTTCTGTTACAATTTTGTGCAACTATTATGTTTGTAAATTCAGATAATTTCAGTAATAATAATAATCCATTTTAATAATCCAATATTTATATGTTTTTAACCTGTGCTTGGTTTTATGCATAATAATCCATTCACCTCATAAATCACGACACGGTGCTTTCTAGTACCTGAAGAATAAGCACTAGTGTCTAAAAAACAAGCACAAGTAGATAATAAATAAACTGTAGTACTTAATAGAAAGGATACTAGCATCTAAAAGTAAGTACTAGCATTAACATGGTGATGCTGGATCACAAAGTGTAAAATCATAATAGTTTTTTTTGCTAATCAAAATGTATACATTGTTTAAAGTTGATTAAATGAGCTTTTGGCGACAAGGTGGCTCAGTGGTTAGCACTGTCGCCTCACAGCAAAAAGGTCGCTGGTTTGAGTCCCGGCTGGGTCAGTTGGCATTTCTGTGTGGAGTTTGCACATTCATTGAAAATGAAAGAATGAATGAATAAATGAGCTTTTCATAGATGAAAACTTTGTTAGGAGGACTGTATGTAACGGAGATCTGTAATCTGAGGGTTCAAACAAACCTAAATGTTGAGAAAATTCCTTTTAAAGGTGACGTAGTGACGTATATTACTATATATTAGTGACGTATATTACTAATCAAAAAATTTATTTTGATATGTTTACGGTAGAAAATGTAGAAAATGTCTTTGTGGAACATGATCTTTACTTAATAATCGATTGATCTTTGGCATAAAATAAAAATCATTAATTTTGTCTATACAATGTATTGACAAAAATATACATGTGCAGCGTCAGACTGGTTTTGTGTTCCAGGGTCACAAATGTTAAAATGGCTTGCCATAGCAGTAGTGCAAACAAAACAGACAAAAACAACACATAAACTACTTCCTGTAAATGTTACCTTCATAGTTGGCATTGTTACAGTCTTCGACATGTGATTAAGCAGCAGGTCTTTAATCTTGCCACTGTCATGGCCTCCACACAGTCCAAGATAAGTACAGATTTCAGATGGATTCTACAGTGAGAGATTGATTAGAAATGCTTCAGATTTGAAGTGTGCATCTGTTGTTGTATGTTAGTGTTCAGACCCATATGCATTTATTGCAGCACTTAAACTGAACAATATATTGTCCTATAGACAAAATATATGGTCTAGTCTAAATATATGTTTGCTAAAAAATTTTTACCATGAAGTTGGTCATGAAGGTGATGGCCAGAGGAAGAAACTTCTCCACTTGATTGTGGCAGATTGGAGCAAATTTGGGAGGCAAACTATCACACGCTTGTTCTAAGGTTGCAAGTAATCTGGCCTATTAAATTAGGGGAAATCATTGAATCTATGTTAGGAAAAAAATACAAATACCAAGACAAGCAGTACAATCAATGTTCACTTCAGTTCCCAAAATCAAAAAAAAATGGTTAGTTCTGAGAAACGCCTCTGTATCATTTGTTTTCAGATGTTCAAATCATGTGATGATTTTCTATCTTATGTAATGCCTGTTTGGTGTGTCTTAAAATAACGTTCCAGTACAAATAAAGCTCAGTCAACAACATTTCTGAAATGAAGCCACAAGATAAACACACTTTTTTAAACAATATGCATGCCAACATGATTTGGTGAGAAGAAAATACAAAACAAATATCTGATAAGAATTTAAAACAAATTGACCTTTTGGCAAATATGGATGAATTGATGGTTTTGGGGGCATTTTTGTGTCATTCGCTAATGGCAAACTGATGGTAAGCTTTAATGGTAGACATTCATAATTTTTTCCTCAAAATTGTACACTCTAAAAAAGTCTGTAAAATGCATCCCAATGTACTGTTTTTAATTACTGTAAAAAGTGATTAGTTGACCCAAAATGTGAGTAACCAGTTGCTTTTAAAGCGATTATTTGACTTTACTTTAAAAAAAGTGAATAAACCTGTTGCCTTAAAAATTATTTAGTAAATGAATATTGTGCATAATTATAAAAAATTAAGTCAACTTAATAACTGGTTAACTCTCTTTTCAAGTAGTCAATTTGCCACTTTAAAGGTAACAGGTTTATTCACTTTTTTACTCAAGTAAAGTAACCAGTTGCTTTTTAGAATGTAGGCATATTTTACATTATATTATATTATATTATATTATATTACATTATATTATATTATATTATATTATATTATATTATATTATATTATATTATATTATATTATATTATATTATATTATATTAATCATTCATTCATTCATTTATTTTATTTTCGGCTTAGTCCCTTTATTAATCTAGGGTCACCACAGCGGAATGAACCGCCAACTTATCCAGCATCTGTTTTACGCAGCGGATGCCCTTCCAGCTGCAACCCATCACTGGGAAACATCCATACACACTCATTAACACACATACACTATGGACAATTTACCCAATTCCCCTATAGCGCATGTCTTTGGACTGTGGGGGAAACCAGAGCACCTGGAGGAAACCCACGCCAACAAGGGGAGAACATGCAAACTCCACACAGAAATGCCAACTGATCCAGCCGAGGCTGGAACCAGCGACTTTCTTGCTGTGATGCGACAGCACTATCCACTGCGCCACCCTGTACTATATTATATTATTCATTCATTCATTTTCTTTTCGGCTTAGTCCCTTTATTAATCAGAGGTTGCCAGAGCGGAATGAACCACCAACTTATCCAGCATATGTTTTACGCAGCGGATGCCCTTCCAGCTGCAACCCATCACTGGGAAACATCCATACACACTCATTCACACACATACACTACGGACAATTTTAGCCTACCCAATTCACCTATACCACATGTTTTTGGACTTGTGGTGGAAACCGGAGCACCCGGAGGAAACCCACGCCAACACAGGGAGAACATGCAAACTCCACACAGAAATGCCAACTGACCCAGCCGAGGCTCGAACCAGCGACCTTCTTGCTGTGAGGCGAAAGTGCTACCCACTGCGCCACCGTGAGGCCCTATATATTATATTATATTATATTATAAAGGGACGACGCGGTGGCGCAGTGGGTAGCACAATCGCCTCACAGCAAGAAGGTCGCTGGTTCGAGCCTCGGCTGGGTCAGTTGGCATTTCTGTGTGGAGTTTGCATGTTCTCCCCGTGTTCGCGAGGGTTTCCTCCGGGTGCTCCGGTTTCCCCCACAAGTCAAAAGACATGCCGTATAGGTGAATTGGGTAAGCTAAATTGTCTGTAGTGTATGTGTGTGAATGAGTGTGTATGGATGTTTCCCAGTGATGGGTTGCAGCTGGAAGGGCATCCGCTGCGTAAAACATATGCTGGATAAGTTGGCGGTTCATTCCGCTGTGGCGACCCCAGATTAATAAAGGGACTAAGCCGAAAAGAAAATGAATGAATGAATGATATTATATTATATTATATTATATATTCAATTGTGTTGTGCTTTAAAGTTGAAGGAAATTTTAACTGTTAATTATACTGTCCAGACTTTACTCATTTTTGTATGCTTTTTTCATTTCATTTTAATAAAAGTCATATAACCAAATCAAATAGCCAAATAAAATTGCCAAAATAAAGTCAATTAAGACTTAATAGCCAAATAAAATTGTTTTCTAGGAAATAAGTAACAACTACCAAAAATGACAGTAGTTTTAGATTAGGTAGTTTTGTTTCAACCCAAAGTTGGATAAAATATGGACAAACCCATGTGAACAATAATGTGTTTTTTTAAACATTAAAGAAACTGTATGTATTCCATTGATGTAAGCATCACCTAAAAATGATAAAAGCCTCATCTCCTTTTTTTTCTTTTTTAAGAAATTATTATTATTTATACACAAAAACTGGGTCATTTCAACCCAAATGTTGGTTTCAGTTTCAGTTTGGTTTAACATTCAGTTAAATTTGATAAAACCCACCAATTGGGTCTGTCCATGTTTTACCAAAATTGGGGTCGAAGTAGCATTTTTTTGAGTGCACTGTATGCACACATTAATGGTGTTAATCAACTTTTTTTTTTTTACACATGCTGTTTATTGATCTTAAACCAGAATGGATTAAGAGGATAAAATATCATGTTTCATCATTCTAGCTGCAAACAAAGCTCATTATATATAAGGCAGATGTATTAGTATCAATACCAGTTATTTTAAAAGAGCTTATCTGACCAAGAGGCTGGTTAAAATGGCAGGTGAGAAACCCACACACCAAAGTCACCACGTTTGTGAGAAAAGTGGCACTATGAAAAGATTCAAAGCAACCCGTTTCTGCTTTTCAGTCAAGTTCCTTATTTATTTGAAATCCACTTTAAAACGTGCTGAAAAAAAACATGCAAATCTGAGAGACAAATGTAGCTGTAATCATTTCAAGACTTCCTCTTTTTCAAAAGCTTTAGATGTTGATTGTAAATGAAGGGTTTTCAGTGTTAGAAAGCAACGCTCTCACATCAATCTGTTTCTCCTAGACGAAGGTAAAACACTGTTTCTCAGACATCAGTCTAAATTCATTATAACATCTGTCTGGATATATATGTGCACACTATTAAGGTGGTTTCGAAATGCTGAAAAATCATACTTGACATTTAAATTTTGCCACAGGTTTCCTATGAGAGTTAGGTTTAGGGTTAGGGTAAGGCCATAGGGTAAGGCGCTTCTTTTGTTTAAATATAAAATACATTACGCCTATGGAGAGTCCTCATATGCCACATTTACAAGTGTGTGTGTGTTCATACCTGGAAATCAGTATTGGAAACAAGGTCTTTCAGGAGCTCAAAGATTTGAGTGCAGTCCATACACATGTCACCTGTCTAAAAAATTAAACATATTAACAGTTTTACAGTTTACAGCACAAGGCCTACAGTTCATTGCCATATATGATTTAAGTTTAATCTTATTAGATGTTTCATCTTAGGGTACAGAAATAGAGAAGTGAGACTTAAGTGGTTTCTTAAATGTTTGTGGCTGGTGTATTTCAGGTGATGTGTGAAGGAGTTTAGGGATATGAAAATGACAACTTTTTTTCTCTTATCAACTGATTACATCTGTATTAGAAATTAACAGAAGCATCACATGAAACATTTAACTAAATGACTTTTATTTACCTTTTTAGCAGTTTAAATTATATATTGTTGGGTCATGTAAATTTAGGTACAAAACTCAGTGCATTTTCAGTGACTTTATAGATATTTCTATATAGTTGAAGGCAAATTTATTAGCCCTCCTGTGAATTTTTAAATTGTGTTTCAAACATTTCCCAAGTGATGTTTAACAGAGCAAGGAATTTTTTTATATTAATACTGTTCTTCTTTTGGAGAAAGTATTTTCTTTTTTAGTTTGATCTAAATAAAAGCAGTTTTTACATTTTTATATAATTATCTGTTTGTTTAATTTTTCAAACTACTAAAAATGTCTATAAAAAGTGGTTAAACACTGTAAAAGAATGCAGGGATTAAATTAGGACATTTAAATGGATTGAACATTAAAAAATTAAGTTGTCCCAAAACAAATGTTAAGAATTATATAGTTTCGGCTCATTCTAAATAAGTAGTTTGAACAAGCAGCAAAAATAATTTTTGGAGTGAACAGTATATTTCAAATTTCATCATCAGAAGATGACGCAGCAGAAATCAAGGTGCCACAATGCAATCAAAACCATAAACAAATACAAAACCCACACTGTCTAAATGTCAGATAACCTGAGTTCAGCCAGTGGTTGATGAAATGCAGACAGCCAGGGTTGAGTCACCTTTTGTTTAATTTATGTATGCAACAAAAACAAAACAAAAACAAAATGCCAAGCATATAACATTCCTAAACTCACCACAGTGTCATCCACACCCTTCGGGACATTCTTCAAGCCTGCTGCATCAACAGACCTTGTTTTGACTGTCAAAAATAAAATCACCTTTTCAGGAACTTACAATGAACTTTTAGTTTGGATGTTTTCATTTTGAGTGCAGTATGTCAAAAATGGTTCCTTCTACAAAATACATTTACAAAAAAAAAGTAAAATATATCAAATTTAAATACGTTCAAACGTCCAACGTCATTCAGTGTTAAAGACTCATTATGTAAAATTGAAACTATATACTTATTCTGGCCTGAAATTATTAAAATAAATAAATAGAGTCTTTTAGAAATTATTTTATTATTTGATTTGGTTATATGATTATGATAATGTATTACTAGAATAATGTAATAATTCAGGTTTTAATGCTTTTTTTTGGCTTTTTTTCTAAACCTTTTCTATTTTATGTAGTTAAATTTGGTTCATCAAATCACTCAAACCTCAGTTTATAACAATAAAATCTGTCTATATTTCCTTACACTACTACATCAGTCCATGTTTGTAATTCAGTACCACCAAACAATCATTCTAGATAAAAATAAACACTATAGATGTGTATGCACATTCACACAGAACATATCGATAACATCTTAACATTTGATTTACCTGAACCCAGAAAACCCAGAAGGGCGGTGAGGAAGAGCAGCTCTAGTTTGAAGCCAGTCATGTTTTCAGTTGCTTCAAGTAAAATAACTCATGTAAAACTCTCACATTTGGCCCTGTATATAGTGACAGGAAGGTTCAGCTCAAAGAGGAACTACCCTTTATATTTGACGCCCCGAGAGCTCCAGCCAGATGCGATAACACAGACCCTTCTCTGTGCCCATGAGAAGGCAAATAATGTTGCTTAATCACATTATTTGACATATAAAGGTAGGTAAAACCAATATTTGTCATTTTCAAGACCATTCATTGTAGAACACCTGCTGAATGGGTGGACTTTTTTTTATTTCTTAAACTGATGGAAGGACCAGAAACGTATCTAAAGACCTGGGAATGTGATCTTTTGACTAAACACCCAAAACACCATAGCAAATACATAGCAACACATTACACACTGTTCAGAAACTATGGAAATGGCCTGGCAACTACACACATATTTTGTGCACACACATACAAACACTCACTCACTCCCACACAGCTATCTTTATGGGAACGTCCCATAGACATAAGAATTTTTATGCTTTACACATTGTATATTCTATCCCCCTACCCCTAAACTCAACCCTCACATGCATTTTTAATTCTTAATTCTGTGTGATTTATGAGCAGTTTCCTAATTGGGACAAGGTAAAAAGGTATATTTTAGCTATTGCTATACTTTTACACACACATACACACACCACTTTGTATTTTCTGGGAAAACCAAAACTTCAAGCAAATCTGCACTTGGGTCATTCCTTGTCAACTTTCAAAAGCATCTGCGTCATTAAGTACATAAAATGTGTCTGATATTTTTTTTATTAACAACCTCCTTAGACATTTCCTTATTAAACCGGTGCACTTTAATTCTCCATATGGCCAGCTAAAAATGTGGATTTTTTTTTTGGTGAAAGATATACATAAATTTAGAGGAAAGCCAAAATAATAAATGTCATAGAGTGAAATTAGATTTGGGGCCAAATTAGAGAGGGAAATTTAGATAGATTGGAGCATATTCATGTTATTTTTTACACAGAGATTATTTAGGCCTATTAAAATCTGTTGACTTTTAGTATCTTTGTTGCATTATATGCCAACAGGGTTGGTTCGAAAATAGGAAGAAGCATTTTTCAAAGTGGTTTGGAATGCCAAAATTGCACTTAACTTCTTAACTTGGTTTGCATGCCTGTAACTAAGTATTACTGTCAGGGTTCATACGGTCATGGAAAACCTTGAAAAGTCATGGAATTTTGACATGCCATTTTCCAGGCCTGAAACAGAAAAGCCCATAAAGTTTGGGAAAAGTCATGGAAAACAGATATCTGTATTCTTTAATATAGGTTAGTTGCCTTTTCTTCGTTTCTGTCCTTGGCCAATCACATACTCTCACATTATTAGTGCTGTGTAAGCATTATCTAAATTAATTTGACATAGATATAAATATAAATTGAAACTAAATAGATTGTTGCATGTTTTACGATATGCTGTAACAAATTTGAACATGCATTGTTTTTCTTTTACCATGTATATGTAGACATTGCATGGTCAAAATTGCATTACAGGTCATGAAAGTTTACTTGAAAGTCTTGGAAAAATCATGGAAAAGTCATGGAATTTTAGTAGTAAAAATATGTATGAACCCTGTACTGTTTTCTCAATATCCTTTTTGATTGCCGTTGTTAATAAACCTTTTTTGTATTGTTATAAAAAAAATTCAAATGTAGGTAGAAAATGTAACAGATTTTCAAATGTAGGTCACTTTACATAAAAACAATACTGTATTTAAAGACGAATATTTAAATATTAATAGTGTTGAAACCGAGAAATATTGTTTCAAATTCCAATTTAAATTTAATTTGTCTCATATACAGTCATACACAGTCCGATATACAGAAAATTTGGCGTATGCCAGAGTTTTAATACAACATTTAACACGATAAGAAGGCCTGCGAATTTACTGCAAAAAGCCTCACCAACAAGAGCGACTGCATAGCAGTGATTATTTTCCACCAATAGAGGGCGCTGTGAGATACTATGATGACAGCTAAGTTACTGTATTCTGGAAAAATGAGACTAAACTTCGACGAGAGTAAAACATTTTTCGTCATACATAATTATTTATTGAAAGAGACGCCGTTACTGGTTTTAAGGTTGTCACGTCCTAAATATTAAAGTTAAATTAAAGTAAATACGAATGGTATAGCATATGACAACGTCTGGAGTAATTCACCACCACACACTGTATGCAGCTTATGGTTGGGACAATTTTTGAATTTCTACCTTTGCGTAAGCTTATTTGCCATGAATTATATCAGCCCAAACCAGGATACATTTCTGTAATAATAAAGATGATGCCTATCCATTTGTGGAGGAAACTTATTTATATCTTAAACAAAGGAGCATGACATGACATAGCCTTTATTGTCAACAAAGCCGAAACCATTTTTTTAAAATGTTTGTTAACGTTTGGATGCTTGGGACACAGCCTTTGATTGATTGGGACAACATGTTATTACTATTGATTTAGGCTATTATCATCATCATCATCATTGTCTGTCGCTTATCCAGACCAGATAACTGGACTGGAACAACCAAAATTTTTTGTTGTTGTTCTTCTTTCTACATCTCTCTTGTCTGTTGCCATTTTACTTTGCAGTAACTTAAATAAAGCAGGATTGTATAAAAAGGTCGAGACTAAACTTAGTGTTAGGTTTGCTTAGTGTATTAGGATAACTTAAAACATTAGTAATGTATTAGGATAACTTGATTTTGGTTTCCATCATAGGTTTCTCTAATATTTTAACTATGACAATTTTATTATTATTATTATGAAAACTAGCTAACTTTTGTAATTTTTCTCACCATATGTACTGCTGGGTCAACTTCCTGTTTGATGTTTTTCCCCTGATGTTGTCTAAAACATGTTCAGGGGTGACACAGACTTATGAAGGAAACTCAACTGGCCAGCAGGGGGAATACCAGGATCACTAAAGTAAACTTTTTAAATGAAACCTTACAGAAAGTAATAGCAAAAGCTACCTATTGTTTAAGGCGTATTGGATAGTGATAGTGTAATGATTCTAATATAAATATTGAGAAATACATTATATTAAGCCATAAGGGTCTTATACCCTGGTTCCTTTATTATTTTCCCACAATGTCCTGGGTATTGAATAAAGTCCAGCAGGATGTAAACAATAAAAAAAAAATTGTCAGCCACCAAAGAAGACTTTAACATTCATCGCTGCTGTTTCTAAGTGAGAATATTACTCACTTACAGGGGGGTTTAGGCTACTTTGGAAATTTTGATGGTATGAAGATCATTTGTGTTGTGGTCCTTTAACTTAAAATTACAAATGAAAGCAGCACAATGTGGCATCAGAATTGTTATTGTGGTAACACTTTACTTGAAAGGGTGTTCATAAGACTGTGATGAAAACCTTTATACTCATGACATGACGTTTCTTGGATGTGAATGAGATTTTATGGATGCTTATGACAACTGTCATTAAGTGTCACACGCTCAGTTATGTCATTTTATATGCAAAGATGACATTGTTTGTCATGACAACTTGACATTACCAAGACAACAAAAGTTGTCATAAGTCTGTTATAAACATAATTGTCATGAGGCCATTATAAATCTCATGAATTTTATAACAGCGTTGTTAATATTTTTTTTGACCTCAATTACAGTGGTGCAAGCTGATTTTAAAATGTCATTAAAATGTCATTAAATATTAATGATGCTCTAAAAAATTATTTGACAGAGTAATAACACTTTTAATGAGACATTTTAATGACAAACACAGTTTGTTCCACTGAAAAAGTGATCAGAAAATCGTGACACAATTATAATGGCCCCATGACAATTATGTTCATAACAGACTTATGACAACTTTTGTCATGTTTATGACAGATTTTTGACAAGTTATGTTGTCTTGGTAATTAAATTCACTCCTCCTTGACTGCCACAGCGTCAGCTCAGGATATGGCCTGGTCCAGGATTATGGATATCTTGGCATCATTTCTTCACAGGTCTTGGATCGCATCAATGGCGCTGCATAATCTCTAGAGGTCTCGGAATGAGTATCCCCAGGTGGACATAGAGAATAAAGAAAATAATTAGCGTAGCTGCTGTTCATAGTGTGTTTAAATGAGATGCAAAAATGAAGTGCTATAAATGAAAATAGTAGTTATATAAAACAGACATAGAAACAAACATGTAAAGCATATGAGTGTTTCTAACAAAATGTGGCGTATTAAGACAGGAGGAGTGTGTCCTACAGGTGATTTGTCAAGCCCACTCACCTGCGTGGAGCACATTCATGCATCATACCGTTATGCGATGCTTTGAGTGTATGTTTACTATAAAGATAGGTCTTTAATCTAGTTTTGAACTGAGAGAGTGTGTCTGAGACTCGGACATTATCAGGAAGGCTATTCCAGAGTTTAGGAGCCATAAATGAGAAGGCTCGACCTCCTTAAGTAGACTTTGCTATTCCGGGTACTACCAGAAGCCCTGAGTTTTGAGATCTTAAAGAGCGGGTTGGATTGTAGCGAGACAGAAGGTTGGTTAGATAAACAGGAGCTAGATTATTTAAAGCTTTATAGGTACGAAGCAATATTTTATAATCAATATGGAACTTAACAGGCAGCCAGTGTAAGAAGGATAAAATTGGGGTGATATGGTCATATTTTCTAGACCTGGTAAGAACTCTGGCAGCTGCATTTTGTACTAGCTGAAGTTTATTAATAGATGATGCTGGGCAACCAGCGATCAGAGCATTACAGTAATCCAGCCTAGAAGTCATAAAAGCATGAACTAGCTTTTCTGCATCTGAGATGGATAGCATATATTTCGTAACTTAGCGATATTTCTTAGATGAAAGAAGGCGATTTTTGTGACATAGGAGATATGATTTTCAAAAGTTAAGTTGCTGTCTAGTATAACATCCAGATCTTTTACAGTAGAGCTAATACTAACTTTGTATCCCTCTAATTGCAGGTCGAGTTGTGAGATCTGCTGTGTACAGGATTTAGGCCCAATAAGGTAATGTCAAATTGTCAAGTTGTCATAACAATCAATGTTACCTTATTGGCATAAGGTAATTGACACTTAATGACAGTTCTCATAAGCATGCATGAACTCTCATTCATATTCAGGACATGTGTCATTTAATCTCATGATTAAAAAGGTTTTATGACATTCTTATGAACACCCCTTCAAGTGAAGTGTTACCCTAATCATTTCTTTAGATGTGTTGCTGTAAAAAAATCAGGCAGACAGAGTGCAACCCTTTCACATCAGATTATAGCATACAGAATTGGTGTATCACTGTACACCTAAAATAATGGTGGCTCCCATATTCCAAAATGAATGTGATTTTTTTTTAACACAGGTTTTCTACTACATATTTCAGTATGAGACAATGAAAACTGACAATGAAAATTCTGGGCAGATTTGTATATAGATGGCTGAATAATATGTGTTACATTTACTCCACCACAGAACTCAAACTGCTGTTTCCACTGCACTGAGTGTGAGCTCATTTACGCAATTGCGTTTAAGTTGTGTTTCCTAAGAGTTACACTATTGCACTTCTGGAACTCATGATTCCACTTTAAAAATGATGTACTCAGTTCTTTTGGTAAAACATTTTACATTTGCAAATACTGAGGTAAATCAGGTATCGAGTGAATGCGTGAGAAAAATAAGAAAGTAAATGGTTAATACATTTGATCCCATGAAATATAAAGTGCATTTGTTTGAACTTTTAGAGAGTTTTATTTGAACAAACTTACTCAATTTCTTAACTTAATAATTACTGGTCACTATAGTTTTCTGTATTTCTCCATTCTCAAATATTTTGATTGAAATTTATCAAAAATAAATATAAATAAATACAATTTGTTAGTCAAATGCTAATTTAGTTTATGAAAAAAATTATTAAATGTCAAAAAAATATAAATAAATTAAATGTAAAAAATTGTTACATTTATTATGCTTTTTCCCCAACACAAACAGTCAATTACAGTAAGTCAATTTCTGAGATTTTATTACGGTAGCGCTGTGTAGTTATTTATTGATATTTACACTGAGTACACTTCACTTTTTGGCTGCCTTTCAAAAGTACCTACCTACGTCATTTAGCACATAAAACGTGTCTGATAACTTAGACATTTCCTCATTGAATCTGGTGCAAATTAATTCTCTAAAGCAATAAATCCAAGTTATCAAAACTCTTCGTAACTCTGGTTGATGTTGACATTTTTTTACAGGCAGAATCACACTTACATTGCTCATTTACAATATGCTGTAAAAGTCAGGTTTTACAAGCGGTCTTTTTTTTTTTTTTTTTTTTTCTTGTCCTTTGATGTGCCATTCATATTTTTTATTTATTTATACACATTTCAACTCAATTTCAGTTCTCCTGTGATTTAAAAAAAAAACTTTTTCAAATATTTCCCAAATTATGTTTAACAGAGCAAAGAATTTTTCACAGTATTTCCTATAATATTATTTCTGGAGAAAGTCTTATTTGTTTTATTTCAGCTAGAATAAAAGCGTTTTTTATTATTAAAAAAAACATTTTAAAGTCAATATTATTAGCGCCCTTAAGCAATATTTGTTTTTCAATTGTCTGCAGAACAAACCATCATTATACAATGACTTGTCTAATTACCCTAATTGCCTAGTTAAGCCTTTAAATTGCACTTAAAATGTTTTAAAAGCTGAACACTAGTATCTTGAAAAATATCTAGTAAAATATTGTACTGTCATCATGGCAAAGAGAAAAGAAATCATGTATTAGAAATGAGTTATTATAAAAACTATTATGATTAGAAATGTGTTGAAAAAAGGCGCAGTGGGTAGCACGTTCGCCTCACAGCAAGAAGGTCGCTGGTTCGAGCCTCGGCTAAGACAGTTGGCATTTCTGTGTGGAGTTTGCATGTTCTCCCCGTGTTGGCGTGGGTTTCCTCCGGGTGCTCCGGTTTCCCCCACAAGTCCAAAGACATGCGGTATAGGTAAAATTGGGTAAGCTAAATTGTCAGTAGTGTATGAGTGTGAATGGGTGTGTATGGATGTTTCCCAGAGATGGGTTGTGGCTGGAAGGGCATCCGCTGCGTAAAACATATGCTGGATAAGTTGGCGGTTCATTCGGCTGTGGCGACCCCAGATTAATAAAGGGACTAAGCCGAAAAGAAAATGAATGAATGTGTTGAAAAAAAATCTTCTCTCCGTTAAACAGGAATTGGGGGAAAAATATACAGGGGGGCTAATAATTCAGGAGAGTCGATAATTCGGACTTATATATACATATATATATATATATATATATATATATATATATATATATATATATATATATATACACATGTGTGTTTGTACTGTGTATATTTATGTACACACACATACATGTATATAATTAGACAATGTTCACATATGTATTTATATATAATTTATATATAATTGTATTCAGTACATGTATATGGATGTGTGTATTTATGTGTGCATAACAAATATACACAGTATGCACAAAATGTATGCGATTAGTCGCGATAAATCGCTTAACTGTACTTATTATGGATGTAAATTATTACCCACTAGCCTACAAGGCAAGATTTCTCTTAACAGCTTTTATGGATGTTTTGCAGAGGGTTTATGGGTAAAGACTGGTGTAAAACAACACTGAACTGTGACAAACAAAGACACCGCAAAACCTCCGTTATCATTTAGTGACCTTTAAACATTTCCAGTCACCTACTTACAGTGGTGAAGATTATGTTTATTATAAATAAAACCCGGGGCGACGCGGTGGCGCAGTGGGTAGCACGTTCGCCTCACAGCAAGAAGGTCACTGGTTCGAGCCTCGGCTGGGTCAGTTGGAGTTTGCATGTTCTCCCCGTGTTCGCGTGGGTTTCCTCCGGGTGCTCCGGTTTCCCCCACAAGTCCAAAGACATGCGGTATAGGTGAATTGGGTAAGCTAAAATTGTCCGTAGTGTATGTGTGTGAATGAGTGTGTATGAATGTTTCCCAGTGATGGGTTGCAGCTGGAAGGGCATCCGCTGCGTAAAACATATGCTGGATAAGTTGGCGGTTCATCCCGCTGTGGCGACCCCAGATTAATAAAGGGACTAAGCCGAAAAGAAAATGAATGAATAAATAAAACCCATAATTTATTTTATTTTTTTTTACAAATCACTCTTTCAGCTACTGTAAAGCAAGGGTGTGCAAATCTGCCTTGGAGATCTGTCTTCCTTTACAGTGTGAAGAAGCTAATAAAAGATTGGGGATTGGGATAAACAGGATTGGGCAATGCTGACATAAAGACTACAAGGTTTTCCTCTGCATGCAATGCCATTTTAAGCATAGGTGCAAAAAGGTTTGCTTTTTACTTATTTTACTTAACTGATATAGAAAATACAAATTTTTAAAATATTCTTGCTGACAAATGGGTCAAATCTAATGTTTAGATAGATGAAGGCACAAAATAAAAGATGACAAATACTTTGGTTCTTAAATGAAGTTTATTAATATGCCTTCAAATGATGCCTGTTGTTTGTTTTTTTGTCTTTGATCCATATACAGTATATATCCATCCATCTCATCTATTTTCAACTGCTTATCCAGGGCTGAATTGTGGATATATGAAATAAAATCACAAGAATAAATGATATTTTAAAATAGAAAATATTTTCAAATAGAAAGCAGTTTTTTAAAATAGTGAAAATAATTTTGAACGTTACTGTTTTTGCTGTACTTTGGATCAAAGACATTATAAAATCATCTTTAAAGACATTATAAAAATTATACTGTTCTAAACCTTATGAGTATTGTGTTTTATTAAAATGCCATTTAATTCGAAAACTTGCATTAAATAATTCTGCAGAATCTGGATTGGGTTGTACATATAAAAAGCTTTGGTAAACAAATGACGAAATGAAGGAGAAAATCATCCAAATTTATTAGTGATCAACACTAGGGTATTTATTACGACTATTTATTTCGTCTGTACGATATATATTGTCATATTTCACAGCCCCAGTGACCACATTGTGATAACATGCACTTTTTCTTTCCGCCCAGAATCTCACTTTATTTATTACCAGCCGTCAAACTAAGACATTGATTATTGTGTTTGTGCATTATGCGCTATTGTAAGACTTCAAGTCAACATTTCAACAATATGGTTGGTTATTAAATGTTCCGCATTCCTCATTAGTTGTCGGTTATTATGAAGTTTTCCTCATACCTCATTGGTTAAAATGAAGTGTTCCTCATTCTTTGAGTTTCCCCAGCGCTTATTAGATACACAAAGTTGACTCTAAAAATACTAAATTGATTGTTTTCAAGGTGTGTTTCCAAGATTTCTTCCTTGTGTTTTCAACTGTAAATCCACCTGTTGTATTAACTGTAACTTTCATGTCACGTTTCAACAGTTGATTTTCATTCACATTTTAATGCCATTTAAAAGTAATAATCTGTTGTTAAACATGAAATAATGAAAGGTTTTATGTGTGTGACCAAATTTGATATGCTCATCATCTTAAACAACTCTCCCTAGAAAGAGAAGTAGCCTACTGAGAAGAGAGAGCAAATCATAAAACAAGATACAATGCTGAGTCTGGGCCGATATCGTGGTCAACACTGGAATGTAAGTGAAAAAAAAAAGGAAAATCCGCAAAATTCGAAAAATACTTCTCAATCATGCCACAAAATCAAGTTTTAAGAGTTTTTCAAGCGAGAATATAGTTATTTTAAAGTCAAATAGGTAGCCTAGCTTTTGCAGTATTAAAGGTAACGTTAACGTTTAGAGAAAGCCAATATACGTACAGATCCTCCCTCATCAGAGAAGTGGTTTCTTCATCAAATGCGTTTTTAATCAAACTTTTTTTTTCTTCAGCACTTTCTGTGTTAACTTGGAATTATAGCACCATTTAGCCGTCATTTATTTTTCTGAGCTGTCATAAAACAACATAATAAAACACTGTCAGCGTTCTGTCTTATGTTTGTTTAATTCTTAGCTTTGTGACAGAACTCTGACACTCGTTTATTTTTGTGAGTGCATGGTTTTGAGCTGTGTGGTCATGTCTTATTTTAATCATGTGTGTGGGGCATTGCATTCAGATTCTGGCACTTCAGTCTACTGTGGTTACAGTTTTGTGTCACATGGGTTCAGAGGCCCATGCTCTATGTCTGTTTGTCTGCTCTGTTTGGTATTTTGCTTTTGTCTGATGTTCTTGTTCATCTCATTGTATGCGGTTTGTGTTTGCAGTTGCATGTTTTTTCAGTTTGTCTTTCACATGGTTCTTGTTTATTGGCTGTGTGCTTTGTTTGGTGTGAGCACATGGCTTGTGTTGTGTTCTGTTGCCATGTGCTCACTTGTCTATTGGTCAGACCCCGCCCGCCTTGTTACCTGTTCATTTTGTTAATTTGCCTGACCTGCCCTCCTCGTTTTGGGCTTTGTCTGCTCCTCTATTTATTCTCCCAGTGTGCTTTTGTCTCTTGCTGATTCGTTTTCTCATGTTACGTGATGTTTGATTCCTGTCTGTTTTTCTGCCTGGTTTTATTTTTACTTTAAATGACTGCTTGTCCTACGACTGTTTTGTTTATTCCATCCCTGTAGGGTGTTATCTGGGCTCTTTGTCCAGTTTTTTTTTTTGTTCTTAACTAATAAAGTTTTTTTTTTTTTATTGCTGATCTGTGTCTGGGTTCAGTCCCCACACCTGACAAACACTGCCTCAGACACCATTTTCCAGAGGAAACCGAACATGCTTTTTAGCATCATTCACTGGGCATTTAACTTTGTTTTACACATAATTTATATCGCATTTGATCTGTGCTTACTGATGAAAAGTAACAAGAGAAGCATCTCGTCCTTTGTAAAACCTTACAATCGTCTCATAAAACATTTTGTTTGCATGTTATTAAACTATGAGTTTGTATTAAGAAAAGTACCAACAAAAATATGCTGGTCTACACACATACAACACTTGAGCATCTCAGAGTAAATATGTGAGAGTCTAGCAATGTTTATGTTGAAAACGTAATCTTGCGGTTTGCCTTCACTTAACCAAAGAAATTAAGCAACTTCCTCAAAACAAACTTTCAACACATTTGAAGGAAATTCATTTAACCAAACAATCTGCTTTTTTTTTACTTGTAGAGGTTAAAATGCTGCAGTCTTTCGGGTATGTGACTTTTTACTGAAATTAGATCAAGATTAGCATTTTTGTGACAATGTGGCAATGATAATTTTTTTTAAACAGTGTTATTTCAATGAAGATGTTATTTTTAGTGCTTAAAACTGTAATAGAGACAACTTGAAGTTAACATTCCCTGATGAACAAAGAAAGAAGTTTATTCAAATGTATTTTTAGTATATACGTCTTTCAAACTAAAAATTAAGTATACTTTCAGTTTTTTTATGTTCTTCCCCGAAATGTTCTTTAGGTACTTCTCAGAATTATACTTAATATTGCACTAAAGAATACTTGATGTATACTGACACAAAA
Source organism: Danio jaintianensis (assembly GCA_903798115.1). Lineage (NCBI taxonomy): Eukaryota > Metazoa > Chordata > Actinopteri > Cypriniformes > Danionidae > Danio > Danio jaintianensis. The sequence goes on from CAIGQV010019090.1 coordinate 5,353,046, forward strand.
GTCTTAGTATATTTGGCCTATACCTGTTCATTGACACGTTCAAAGTATGTGATTAGTGAAGTATTTCAGGTTTGAGTCCCATCACCGCCAGTAATTGCAGTTGTATCAGTTAAATATAGTAATGCTTGTTACTAAAAGTGGGCCAATTTAGTCCCAAGAGGTATGCAGTATAGTACATAAATGTTAAAACGTGAATACTTAAAATATACTTCTACATTACACAAGTATACTTAATAAAATGGGTTCTCTTAAAATGACTGAAGTCATAAAAGAGTCCTATGTTTTAAAAAACTTAAAAACGAACAATTTAGAGGTTTAAGACTTAAATGAAGTATATTGTACTAGAAATCCACTGTGTCTGTAAACATATTTTCCCATTAAGTAATCCGTCATCAAATACTTAGTAAACAAATGGATAGAAACAAATTTAGAATAACTCTGATTAATCGAATCATGATCCCTGATGTCATAACCTCTATGATGGATGCATTTCTGGTAAAGAAAAAAAACATTAATCCTAAATACAATTAAAGAAATGTTTCCTTGAGGGCTTCCTGGCATCTTAGACAGAGATTATAGGTCACTGGGCTGTTAAACAATTTCAACTATTGTTTGACTGTCTAACTGAAGAGATTTATTGACCTCCTAGATAAATAAAACCAACATGATGTATGTACTACCAGTAAACTCTTTCATCACATTTCGTTGAATTTGTCGCTCATGAAGGTGAAAACAAAATTGAGTTTTGTTGACAATATAAATGAAAAATAACATTTCATTTTATTATTAGTTGTTATTATTAATATTTAATAAATGTACCATAGCTGATAATGAAAGCAAAGTTCAAGGTTATCGTTATTATCCTCAACACAACAACAAAACTGAACAAGTTAAAAATCTTAAAAATCCATAATCGTTCCAAACCCATAAGACTTTAATATTCAGAACAAAAAACTAAACGAAAAGAAAAACAGCCTACAAGTGTGCATTATAAACCACTTTTAAAAGCATTTAATTTTATACTCTTAATATTAAAGGTACAAAAAGATGTTTGTTTTTTTCCAGCAATGCCATAGAAGAAATTGAAAGAACCGTTTCTTTCTTAGGCTATACCCATATAACCCATATATTTGCCACTTTTGCCACTAAATATGTTTATGCTGATCATTATTATTTAAATAAATAAATAGATAAAACTAGATGAGGATTATTTAAAGGTGAATCTTTCAATTTAATGATATGATTCTTTTCATTTATTAAAAAAGTAATTTGGATATGGATCGTTGTAATGTTGAGTCTGGATGAGTGAATCAGTGTCAGACTGTCAACTCCAATAAATCAATAAAAATAAACACCACATATGGTAAATGAAAAGGAAAAAGGAAGTAAACCACCAGAAACTCCCCCAATGATGCTCAGCAGACTGGGGATGAGGGATGATTTAAAAGGGCAGCCGCCATATCAATTTAGCACAACTTACTCTGACCCTCAAGTCCAGAACCAGCGAGCCTGAGACACACACGTTATATTGGTAAGAAATGTTTTCAGAACGTTAAAATGTTGTTATGGTTTAACTATGTGGTGCTGATTGCAAACGCAAATGCAAAAGTTTTATGGAACTTACTGTAAAGTTTAACAGACACTTGACCTGTTTTTTAAAATTGTGTTTAAATCTATAAATCGATATTATCTTTTAAATTTTTTTTACATTTTATAAAACTTTGTATAATATTAAAACACATTTTCTGCTTGTTTGAAATGCATGAACAGTACAATTTATGTACTATTGTTACAATTAATAAACAATGCATTTTATATGTTCACTCTCTAAATGTCTCAATATGTGTTTTTAGAGATGAATCTTCCCATTTTTCTTTTTGTGGTGGGGTGCTGTTGTGCTCTTTCAATGAGTGGTAAGTTCACAAATTTAAAATTTTCAACAAAATTAAAACAACTAATGATTAACAATATAGAAGCAGAGGTCCTGTATTCATCACTTTTGGGTGATCCCGTTTCAGGACTAGAAATATCACTACATGCAATGCGCATTGCTGCATGACTCAATCTGCAGAAAAACAAGTTAAACAAAACAGATATTAATTATTAAATGTGAACTGAGTTCACTCTTTTTTTCTCTTACTAGACAAGACTTTGGCTACATTAAAATTATTAATTATTATCTTTTCCCTTTTAGCAGAAGAAGAGAGTCCTGGCAGACCTTTTATTCTTGATTCAATTGAGGAAGCAAAGAAAATAGTGGATGCTGCTTACAAGTATTCTCGAGATGAGTGAGTAAAGTTTGTAAGAATGTTGCTCAATACTCCTGTGCCACCATCCCAGTCATTGATCTATCATATATATATATATATATATTATATATATATTTATAAATCTCCCCACCTCCAGGAGTTTAGCAAGGGTGCGCAAAGATGTCATCAAGCCTTCTGACAAGCTACGCCTGCTGAAACAGCCAGCTCGAAAAACACGGGAGGCCGTAAGAGCTGCTGACTACATGGCGCAAACGCTCAGACTGATAAGCGAGAAAGCCCATCATGTACACAAGAGGTCCATCAATGTTACAGGTATGAGGACGAAATGTTGTAAAACCTGCAGATCAAATCCATCACTGTGAAGCGGTCTTCTGAATACTGTCAATTTTTTTTTCCTTCAGACCTGCTCACTCAAGATGAGCTTAATACCATTACACGTATGACAGGCTGTGCAGCTCAAACCCGGGCACCATCTTGTAGGACCACACCCCTCATAAACAAGTATCGAACTGCCAGCAGTGTCTGCAACAATCGGTCAGTCTTCAGAATGAGACTCATATTGAGAGTAGTCTATACTGAGAGTTCTTTATTGACAGCGTCATTTATCATTTTCAGGAGGAACCCACTTCTTGGTGCATCCAACACTCCTTTTGCCCGCTGGTTGCCTGCGCAATATGAGGATGCTGTTTCCCAGCCAAAAGGATGGGATGCCAACAAGTTGCACAATGGTGCAGCACTGCCCCTGGTATGATGAGATGAAAATGAATAGCTTACTGAAGTCTACTTGACAATCAAGTAGGCCAACAATTAATTCTGTCTTTCTCATTAATTTTAGGTTAGACTGGTTTCAAATCGTATTCTAGCCACTGCAGATGCTGACATCGAGAGTGACCGTGACTTTACCTTCATGCTCACCATCTTTGGGCAATGGGTTGACCACGATCTGACTTTTACACCCTTCTCACCAAGTATTAGGTCCTTTAGCAATGGCATTGACTGTGAAAACAGTTGTGAGCACTCTGAACCCTGCTTCCCAATTCCGGTCAGTCAAGGACTGTTCATCTTATTGCATTGTTCAACTCTTGTTGCTGTAAAACAGTCCTTCATGCTATGTTTAATCTCTTAACACAGGCCCCTCCAGGAGATCAGCGCCTGCGCCCTAACACCTGTCTCCCTGTCTTTCGGTCAGCACCGACTTGTGGTTCTGGGCACACTGCCTATATGTTTGGTGGAGTCCCAAATGTTCGGGAACAGATCAATTCTCTAACAGCTTACCTAGATGCTGGACAAGTTTACGGTTCAGAGGATGGACTAGCAAAGGAACTGCGGGACCTGACTAATGATGGTGGTCTTCTACGTGTCAATAATCATTTTAAAGATAATGGACGAGACCTCCTGCCCTTTACTAGTATGGACACCAAAATGTGCGCGACTCGTCAGAAAACCCTCAACGACAGCACTCTTACAGAGGTTCCTTGCTTCATTGCAGGTCTGTTAAAGTTTTATTATCCTTCTAAATCTTATTGCTTTATATGCAGTTGCAGTGTAAGCTATTTGCATACACAATTCAAGTTCGACAAGTGCTAATAAACTCTAAATGTGTGTAGGTGATGGTCGTGTCGATGAGAATTCTGCTCTTACCTCCTTACACACACTTTTTGTGAGGGAGCACAATAGATTGGCTCGTGCCCTTTATGTGCTCAACCCTACCTGGAGTAGTGAAACTCTTTATCAAGAAGCAAGAAAAATTGTCGGTGCATACAACCAGGTAAAGGCACTCAATGAAAAGCTAATCAACATAAGGAGTTACATGTGAAATGCATCATATGTGGATGATCAATTTCTCTTTTCTCTTTTAGATCTTGGTGATCAATGAATACTTGCCAATAATTGTGGGCCCTGATGCTTTCAATAGACATCTTGGACCATATCCAGGTTACAATGAGAATGTGGACCCTACCATTGCAAACGTCTTTGCCACTGCAGCTTTCCGTTTTGCCCACTTGGCTATACAGCCCATCATATTTCGTCTTAATGAAAGCTACCAGAACCATCCTCAGTTTCCCAGTGTCCCCCTCTATGAGGCTTTCTTCTCTCCGTGGAGGGTGGTCTTTGAGGGTGAGTTTGTGAAACTTGTTGCATCATACCTATTGAGTACTAAATTTGCCACAACTGTCTCCATTCAATCTTATTTTTTTTCTTGCCTAGGGGGCATCGATCCTCTGCTCCGTGGATTGATTGGTCGGCCGGCAAAACTGAACACCCAGGACCACATGTTGGTGGATGCTCTTAGAGAGAGGCTGTTTGCCTTCACATCCCACATTGCTTTGGATCTGGCTTCCCTCAACATGCAAAGAGGCCGTGACCATGCTATACCAGGCAAGTTTATCTCTGCTTCATGCTGCATTATCATTTTATGTGTTTTTTGGTTTTAAGTCTAAATGGATATCCGTCCGTGGTTCCTCTTATAGGCTATAATGCATGGCGTCGGTTCTGTGGATTGTCTGCTCCTCGGAATGAGCAAGAATTGGCTGTGGTGATGAACAACACTGAACTGGCCCGCAAGTTGATTGAGCTTTATGGCACCCCTGAAAACATTGACATTTGGTTGGGAGGTGTTGCTGAGCCTTTTGCTCCTGGTGGTCGTGTCGGTTCTCTTTTTGCTTGCCTGATTGCAAGGCAGTTCCAGAAAATCCGAGATGGTGACAGGTAACAATCTTTCTGTGTTTAGTTTAGGGGTGTTTAATTTTTCTATTAAACCATTCATTCTTTATAATAATATAGGTCCATTATTTTCCTTCAATCCTAATCTGCTAATCAAAGTCTTTAGGAAAGTTCATTAAGTCTGCTGGGTCATGTTAGAGTTTAACTCTGCAGGGCACTGCAGCCCCCAAGAAGTCAGGACACCCTAATTTAGTTTGTGAGAAATATTTAGTTGTCTTTAAGAGGTGTTAATGCCAAGTGTTGCTTTGTGTTCAGGTTATGGTTTGAGAACAATGGAGTGTTCACTGCCAAACAGAAAACAGCACTGGCCTCTGTGTCACTGGCCCGCATAATCTGCGACAACACTGGAATCCTTACAGTTCCCAGTGATCCTTTCCGCTTCCGGAGTCCTGCCAGTTTTGTTAACTGTGGGAATATCCCAGCTTTTGATCTCGACCCTTGGAAAGAGACTGGTGAGGCATCAGACCTTTTTACTGCTGCATGCTTATACATAAATCTTCTTCCTCTGACTGCAAATCTCTTCCTAAACTTCCTGACAGCTTTATATGTGCTTGTAGAATACCTGATTTTGGTGGTATAGGCACATATCAAGTATTGCATATATCATGGTATGGTCACCATGGTTTAGTTCACCTGTGATTTGGTGTTTGACCTTCCAGGTGACGATGGCATCTACATTTCAGACATTGGAAATGAGGTTAGACAAGTGTTTATTTTCTCCTAATCACAATCAAAAAAAGAAGTTTTTTTTTCTTAAATTTCTTAATTCACTACAAATCTGGACAGACTTAGAAGCTTCTTTGCTGTACAATGGTTTGGTGCAGTGACATATATTAATGAATCTGGATGTAACAACTCTAAAGCTGTATTTTATGACTGCACCAAACCATTGCAAGCTGTTTAGCCTCCTTCCTGGCCTTTCCTTGCTTCAAGGAGATTTGCTTCAAATTGAAAACAAATGCTTTGTTGCCGTTTAATGACAGTTCTTAGGCTTGTAATATTAACATGTTACATCTATTTATTGCTCCACAGATAGAGATTCCATCCCAGGACCTCCCGGACCCAAGGGACCTCCAGGAGAACGTGGTAAGGCATTGAATGTCTAAATAATCCTAAACACAAAGCTCGCATTTTCACAATCCAGATAACAGAAATAATATAGCTAAGATTGCAGTTAATAAAAAACAACATAATGATTAGGTAATAGGTACCACAATATTCATTATAATTTTCTCCAATATCTTATTTTGTTTAAGGTCCACCGGGTGTAGCAGGGCCACAAGGACCTCCAGGAATTCCAGGACCTCCCATTAATACCACAGGACAACAGTCTGCCTTCTTTGCTTCAGTCAACACCATACTTCCGGCCACTGCTAAAGTCATTGTGTTCGGTCGAGTCCTTTACAATGGACAAAACCATTATAACCAAACTTCAGGGATGTTCTTGTGCCAGATACCTGGTGTATATGAATTCGAGTTTTCATGCATAGGAACTCGTAGTTTGGGCAGTGTGACCTTGAAGAAAAATAATACCGTAGAGCTAACTCCTGAAACAGTTGCTCTTAATACACGATCATTAGCTGAAGGGAAGGTGGTCCTGAGCCTACAGAGAGGAGACCGTGTGTATGTAGAGATTTCTCGAAGTGCTAATGGTATAGGCTTTTCGAGCTATTTCTCTGGACACATTCTTTTCCCTGTTTAAGACTATTACTTTCAATGAATTATAATTTTCCTCTCAAATTGCAGTTGTTTTTGTTTATTTTAAATGCAGTTGCATACAAATGCACATGCACTAACTTGGTGATATAGCAATATCTTATAAAATCTGTTTATTTCCTAATGTCTTTAAAACATGTTTCTTCTTAATGTAATTTCTTAGGCTCTGCTGTTGTTGTTTTTTTATTAATAAGATGATTTTGAACACGTTAGCTTTGCAAAATTAGTAGTATGGTTAGACTTAATTCCTAATGTTTGAATTCTGAATTGTTTACGGGTGAAGAGATATAATTTAGGAACCATGATTTAACTACTCATGCATTGACATTTCTTTTATGAACTTTTTTATATTTGTTGTTTTTGGTTTTGTTGTAAGATTGCAACAAAATATTTGGTAGTCCATGCTGTGACAGTTATTTTGTGTATGCTTTTAGCAAAGTGAGAAAACTAATTAAAAAACGTTATATTATCAGTATTACTTTGTTGTTCTTCTTTATACATGTCTGTTAATACACAAACCAAAAGGAGAAATAATTATAATATCCACTTTAAAAAAATATATATTTAAATTATGGGATGCATTTTCAGTTTGGGAGCTTAACAACTGAAACGAATCATTTCACATAATAAGATTACATGACAAATAATCCATTTCTGTAGCGAAAAGAAATGAGAGGTATGTTTAACTTTGTGCTTTATTTTTATTTGTCATGCAAATAAGGTATTTTAACAAGACATTAATATCACAAGAGTTTATTTATTTATTTAAATTCAATACAGTACAGTAATAGTTAAAAGATATGTTTCTAATTTCTGGCATTGTTTGTGATTCCAATAATTTTCCTTTAATATTCGAATGATGAACTGTGAAAATATTAATGATGACCTCATTGTACCCTGTTTTTAAAAACACAATTGTTTACACTTTAATGTTAGTCCTATAAATTTACCATAAAAATTTGCACAAAGTATTTCCCAGTAAAGGGTTGCAGCTGGAAGGGCATCCGCTGTAAAACATATGCAGGAATAGTTTGCGGTTCATTCCGCTGTGGCATGTTTAATTTGTATTTATTATTATTCACTAATACCTAATATTAACTGTTACTGTCAGCTGTTGTGGATTCCCCAGCTGGCAATTTGCTGATGATCTATGACTTTGTGTAATGCAAATGCTAAAGGGAAGCATTTCTTCATAAACTTTAACTGTGCAGCACCAAAGAAAACATTCTTTCTTACAACACCAACTGAAAAGGATTATAGCAATATCATGAGGATAAAACCACACAAAACCACATTAGCCACAAGCTGTTGTAACTTCTAATGTTAAGATACTGAGCACTAAGTGCAAAAAAAAGCTTACACAAAAAGTGTATGTTCATATGACAATTACATACTAAATGTACCAAGCTTTTAAAAAAGTTTCACAGATTAAATTTTCCATCTTGTCAAATCAACGAAAATGCCTAAAAATGCTGTACTATGTGTGCTAGGCTAGTCTTAAGCAGCACTAACACAGTCCTGTAGTCTTTGTTGTTTTGGCTGTGCTTTTCTTGTGGACTAAACATAATATGTACACTGAAAAAAAAAAAGATTAATTGAAGTTACAAATTTTTTTAAGGTAAGTGGTTGCAAACAATTTATATGGGCTGAATTTAAACAAATAAATTAAATTATTAATTACTCTTAATTAAACATTTCAGTGTATGCACCTTATGTGAAATCATGTCTTTACGTTTAAACATTTTGCAGATGCTTTTATCCAAAGCAACAATAGAAGCAATCACAGTAGTCCCTCAGAACATGTAGCAAGTCTTTATATTATAATAATATAGATAGATAAGGAACAAAGTGGAATAGAAATAGAGGCACAGTTGGAAGTGTTTGTATTAGAGGGTCTAAAAATGTAACATAAATGAATACTATCTTCCATGATGTGCAACACAAATATCTCTGTTACAATAGCAGAAAGTAGAGTTTAGTTCCAAGGCCTTTTAAATATGAATTAGTGAAAAAAAAATAAGCCAGTGCCAGAAGATACATTCTTGCCTTAGCTTATGTCCATGTCAAGAAAATGTTTTGTATTGCATTAATAAGGTTGCATTAATAAATTCCACATAAAATCTAAATCTAAACAGCACACACTGTTAGTTAGTTTGAAGGTGAACAACAACAACAAAAATTAGATTCAAAATCTAACCATTTGCTTTGGCTCTGGAATCGCAATGCTTCTCTGATGACATCAGTTTGACAGTTTGTGAGCGAAAGATCAGAGGAGGAGCTCAAAAAGAAACCCCCACCCCCTACTCAATATTCAGTTTCAGCTGTAAATACATCATATACTGAAATAAAGGTCTGCAGCAACTTCTGGTTCACACAGCTTTTTATTTTTTAAATCTTCCCCAGTGTCAGATTTTCTTATTTTGGAGTTTTTAATAGCAGTATAGATTACAGGCACTGGTTTGGATGGGTCAGTTGGCATTTCTGTGTGGAGTTTGTATGTTCTCCCCATGTTTGCGTGGGTTTCCTCTGGGTGCTCCAGTTTCCCCCACAGTCCAAAGACATGTGCTATAGGTGAATTGGGTAAGCAAACTTGTATGAGTGTGAGAGTGTATGGGTGTTTCCCAGTACTGGATTGCAGCTGGAAGGGTATCCGCTGTGTAAAACATATGCCGGAAAGTTGGCGGTTCATTCCACTGTAGCGAGCCCGATAAATAAGGGACTAAGCCGAAGGAAAATTAATGAATGAATGATTTGGACATTGTCGACATGTGAAGTATTTCTATTTGAAACATTTCAGGAAGACTCAACAGAACATCTTATTGGTATCGGATGCCTTTGAACACTTTTTTTCTCAACATCAAAATTGTATGTTAAATGTGTGTTTTGTCATTACAGTTATATATTTATTACAGTAAAAATAATGTTGGCTCACAAACATTTTTCCAAACCTTGGTTATGAAAAACATATTTGTTAACAGAAAGACAAAGATGATATTGTTTTCAAAAATCTGTACTATTTAAACCATTTTGTTTGCATTTTCAGACCCCTCAAACACTAATGTTGTATAAATGAACACATGCTGACTTTAAAGTAACATTAATGTTACAACAAATTCCTAAAATTAAATAAACTCTTAATCTAAAGCAAGATTAATCTAAAAAATGTATATTAGTAACGTCCCTTAAATAAACATGTAAATAAAGAAAAAGAAACAAGCATTAATCCAAGGTAACCTCAAATTCACCATGGTACACTAACGATAATTTATAATTGACTATGGTATAGTTAAACTGGTTATGCAAAAGGTTTTAATACATCTGAAGGCGTGGATTTTCTGATGAATGTCTGCTCCAGGATGGAGTAACACATATCCTTTCTAATTTCTTTATGACCTAAATTATTTTTATGGCCTTAGTGTCATCCCTCTTCAGAGTAAAACTGAAATAATATGGGTGTCATTGCTTTTTCTGTATGCCAAAAGATTCGTTTCTTCAGGATCTACCAAGCCAGGTCAGACGTCTTGAGTGGAACTGGACTCTTGATGGATTGGAAACAGCTGTTTCATGAGTTATTTGCCATTTTAAGTGTTCATTATTTTTAAGTAAATTCCTTTGTATGCAAGATATACTTTCTGTGTTTTAGCAAGTCAGTTTGGATGTTGATTGTAGCAGTTTTGATAAGACGGCTGAGAGTACAAGAAATAGCGTTAAGTATGAAACAGATTGTACTTTGTGTGTGTGTGTGTGTGTGTGTGTGTGTGTGTGTGTGTGTGTGTGTTCTATTCGTTTGTGGATCATTTCACAAGTCTGGGGTCAGCTCTGAATAGCCTAGTGTCTGTTTGACATTTGTATGTGACACCTAAGTAATCATTGAAATCTATTTTTCTGAATTACGCACACACACACGTGGACATTTTCTAAGTCTATCTTATATATATATATATATATATGACACAGTTACTGATGTTATGTGAGAGTATAATTGCTGTATTGAGATTGTAAGCAGAGTGACCTATGAACTTCGCGAGTGTTGAAGCCGGCTTCTGCTCATGATCATCTGCAAACTATCTTCAGTAAACTTTCTTTAATTGAATCTCTGACTCCAACTCTTCTTCATCTGACAGACTGGTCATTTGTCGGTTAAAACTGTCGGTTCCCCAACACAATAAAAAAATACAATTTTACTAGAATAAAACCATGGTAAATCTGGTTAATGATAATAGCTAACTAGCAGAGTGTGTGTCTGTATAATATTCTGCTAAACAGCCTAAGCAAGTTTGAGTCCGCTTTAAAAGTATAATACATTTTAATAATAACTTATTTATTCTATGGTGTTTTTTATCACACAGATTAATTTTGGCGTCGAGTAATCATTAGTAATTTGTAGCAATACAAACCTAGCTTGAAGGCACTATATATTCCGGTCCTGAGGGGGGCAGCATAGCAATACCAGTCCGAAGATGAGAGTGTTTGTAGCGAAGTAAGAAGTCTGCAAAACATACGGAAATGAAAACGAACGGAGCCAAAATGACTTGCACGAGTGGTGATTTGTTTAAACTATTGAAAGTTTCGCTAAAAATGAGGAGGAGGAGGAGGAGGAGGAAGAAGAAGAACGAAGCGCACCCCGTGCCACCGAAGCCCGTGGTGGATCCGGTAACTCGCGCTGGCCTCGTGTTTCCCGTCCGGCAGATTCAGCACACATTCCCGCAGAGGCTGGACGAGGAAGCCGCGGTGTTTTTCACCGGTGTGATGGAGTTTCTCGTGGCCGAGATCCTAGCTTTGGCAGGAGACCATGCTGCACTCCAGAAGTCAAATAAGATCACGATACATCACATTCCTGGACTGCAGGACAAAAAAAAATATGCAAAGTTGCTGAAAATACCGTTACCCAAAGTTACAACTAACCTTAACGTTATCAAAAAAAGACCTACGAAAAGAGTAGGACCGAGACCTCCTAGAAGATTTTTTCAAACTCCTGACTGAATGATGCACGGACATTTACTACATCATCAGCACTGTATTTTTTCTGAGGACACTGTACAGTGCACTTGTGTGCCGTCACCTTTTGCTTGACATGGTGCGTCTCGAAGCACTGCTTTAACTATCATATGTGTTTATTTAGAGGCTGTGCCATTCATAGGGTTTTACGCAATATATATTTGTTGGAAATAAACGTTGTGAAAGTGATATTGGCATCGTTTAAAAATGCTAACACAAGATGCAACTCTACACACACACACACACAAATATATGATATATACTTCATCGTTTTTTTTTGGCATTTCTAGCAAACTATTAGCTACACCTGGTCCATATACAACATTTAATACATTTTCCTGGTATATCATTGGATATTTATCGTTATCAATGTAAGGCTATTTTAAGTGCTAAAACAATATTCTTCTAGACTGAACTTGCTTAAGGATATTTTTGTAATGATCAGAAATATCATCTTTCCCCATCACTGTTTTATCTCATCAAAAAACTAGGCTATTATTTGTTTGCATACTGTATAATCTGACATTTCAAACAATTATATCCAAATGCTGTATGATCTCTAAAATAAGCTACAGTAGGCTAAACTGATGAGTTTCAGATCACAAAAGTTAATAAACTCTTTACTAAAAATAAAGATTCAAGCCAGGTGTTTTCACAGTGATGCCACAGAAAAAAAAATATTAGTTCCCCAGCAAACCTTTCAGAGAACAGTTTTTAAAAGAACTGGTTTGTTAGTTTGTAGAAATGTTTTATTATTCATTTTTTTAATACATAAAAAAAAAAAAAAAAAACTTTTTTTTTTCAAGAAAATCAAGTCCTCGTAAAGTGGAAAGGTTTATGCTACCATCAATGTAAAATTGCTACAAACCTGAAATGCAACAATTACAGATATCTACCAACAGGTGGCGTTATAACTGCATTCTATATTTTAAAGTGGCAGTGACTGAATGGTATATAAACACATGACTTGCAGCATTATAGCATGTATAGCCTACTGTGAAAAAAGAAGTTGAATGAGCAATAAAATTATGATTTTTGTGTAATGAGATATAAATAAATCTGCTATTTTAAGCATCTCTTACACCCATTATTTGACTGCATGCCTATAAAACTTTTTCTTTATTAAAACTGATAGAAATATACTTATTTTTTGACGAAGATATTTGCAGACTTGATTATGAATTATGAGGAAGTCTGACATTTACTATGAATATTTCTCTGTCCATTAAAAGACACAAGGCCTGTATGTGTTCATTTTCAGATTTTTCACTCTTAATAGATCCTTTTAAGTAATATTTGCGTTTACAACACTGCTTTGGAAAATACAATTGACTTGAGAGTTGTGTTGCCTATAAAACATCTGGGGAATTGTTCTTTCACAATATTAAATTGCCCCCATTGTCCATATTTGTATTTTTAGTCATTCAGACTAAACTCTCTTCTCTGCTGCTGCTTTCAATCAGACAGCCTTCAATATCACACTATTAAGAGAGAGAAAAAGATGCAAACAAGGCCAGACTACAAAACCACTGATGTTCAGAAGAATGTCTGTGGAAATCGAATGTTTAGCCAAAAAGTCTGGCTTAACCTAGAATTCTTCTTTTGTCACCACCAATGATAACATTGTTGTTTATTCTCACCCATACACAGCCTCCATTCCAGGGGATTTATAAAGAGGGAATTTAAAAATGACCCAGAGGGAATGACAGAAATGTTTAGAATGGAGAAGGGAAGACGTTACTACTATGTGTTCTGCTAAAGGAGAGAGAGAGAGATCCACCCCTTGTTCACTCTCAATGAATTCTCTCCCGATCCAGCCTACGCACGTGCCAACTGCCACGTAGGCCAGTGTGGACAATACCAGTTACGGCTTCGCTCCTTGCCTCTGAGTAATGGAAACCTGCTGGTTTTGCATGGGGGAATCATCTGAAACGAGCTGTGCCAGAATACTATAGTTTATTTGGATACTTCTACATGTTCTGTAGATGTGTCGTATTAGAGAATTTACAATTTTGCTTTAAAAACTATTAAAACTAGATCATAAAATTGAAAGGAAAAAAAGCTTCCTTCAGTTTATAGACATCCCCAACTCTGCTTTCCAAATACAGAATGTTCCCAAAACTTTTTTTGTTTATTTGTATCCTGTTTGGTACTGAACATTCTCTAAAACAACATTGTGATTATACATAAGATCTTCCTTGTCCTCTAAAATAAATGAAAGGGAGTCTTTAGTGACCCAGGCCATTCTTAATCCTCCCTCTCATTATTAGTTTTTTTAATTTATTTAAAGTTAGACATTAGCATACTTTTTCAGTTGTTTTCACTATAAGAATGATCTAAGAACTATAAGATAATTTTTTTCTAAAAAGTGGACAGGGTCTCTAGCAACCCAAGTTATGTAATAGTGTAAAAATATTTAATATTTATCTGATTAATGAATCTGATGGATGTCTGAAGATAAAATGATCTGCTCAAACTGAAACCTTCCAAATAAATAAAGGTAACAAAATAGGCTTTGTTTTCTTATTTAGTAATTGTTATTAAAATATCAGGCGAGTTTTATACTACTGCAACAGTGAAAAATCTATTTGAGTTAGATATATTTTGGTCCAGTCACCACCAGACAGCTTCTTATAAACATTTAATGTTTCTGGAAAAACAGATGAGTGGGCTTGACTTGACACATTCTGTCCTCTCGGTATGCACCAGACACTTTCTTATCAACACTCCATGTTTTTGGAAATATCAGGCAATTCTTAGAGTCCTTCACAATATGAGTGGGCTTGACGAACCATCTGTAGGGCACACCCTTTTCCTCTTCATAGGCACCAGACACCTTCTAATCATTCATTCATTTTCTTTTCGGCTTAGTCCCTTTATTAATCTGGGGTCGCCACAGCGGAATGAACCGCCAACTTATCCAGCATATGTTTTACACAGCGGATGCCCTTCCAGCCACAACCCATCACTGGGAAACATCCATACTCACCCATTCACACTCATATACTACTGACAATTTAGCTTACCCAATTCACCTATACCGCATGTCTTTGGACCTGTGGGGGAAACCGGAGCACCCGGAGGAAACCCACGCCAACACGGGGAGAACATGCAAACTCCACACAGAAATGCCAACTGACTCAGCCGAGGCTCGAACCAGCGACCTTCTTGCTGTGAGGCGATTGTGCTACCCACTGCGCCACCGTGAGGCCCACCTTCTAATCAACATTGTGCAATTCTGAGTGTGCTCAACACAGATGAGTAGGCTTGACAAACCATGTGTAGGACACACTCTCTCCTTTTCATATGCTCAGAAGAAAAAACAAACAAACTTAGACTAGCATTTTTATAGTGCTGCTCTCTGATGATTTGAAGTGCTTGTTTTATTTTCACTTTTAAGTCACTTGGTATAAATGCATCTGCTAAGTGCATAAATATATAAATGTAAAGACCAGAATATGTCACAATGATGTCAAAACATTCATAGTAAATTAATAGCGGTTCAAATGTATTGCAAAATAGTTGCTTGAAGATGAATGTTCTTGCCCTTAGTATTTCTTTAGAATTTGTTAATTTTGGGGGGCAGGGAACCACGTAATAACATTGTAGGAACATTCCCTTTTTTGTTTAAATGTTTACACTTATAAAATAACATTCACAGAACATTCTAAGAATAAATTACACTCTAGTTAATAAACATAGAATAAAAACTCTAGAATAAATTTCTTAGATTCAATTCTTAGAAAAATAAGTTAGAATCAGGAGAAATATTGCAGTTATGGGAGGTAGTCACAATTCTGAGGAAAATGGTCAAAATTATTACAAACTTCTGATAGATTTTTCAAATTGCCACTTTCCCTCATATCCCTGTGAGCACCACTTTTAGACTGACTCGTTTTCACCAGACAGTTTTGACCGTAAAGCCTATCAACTGAAGAGAAAGCAAGCAACGTGGACAGAGGAACTAGGTTAATTACTTTCATATGTGATTCTACTGTCTGAGGAAAGCAGGAGCGACGGCTGCCAGAGAAAAGGGAAGCCCAGGCGCAGAATGTACCGTGATGTATGAAAAACAACATGTGGCTCTGAGACGACGAGTACAAAGTGTTTTCTATTTTTCTTTCACAGAGACACACTGCAATTGACTTTATGAGCGTATCATTCTCTGAATACCCCATCTGAGTCCTTGTGAAGAAAAACACTTTTATTTATCTCCCTGAACGCTCCAGCAGATCGTGAAGGAGGACAGGAAAATATGGTTAGATTGTTTTAATGCGGTTCCATTTAATGGTGCTTTTCACTACACTTTACATTCATTTTATGCTTGTCATAGTCTAATATTCTTGAGCCAACTTCAACGAACTTCTAAAAAGTTTAGTCACGTACCTCCAAGAAATGTTTGGGCTGACGTCCATTTTTCTGCAAAATTAGCTCTGCTGGCATGGTTCAGCATGACGCAGATGGTTCGGGGAGGTCATGTAATGTTCATATGGTCCATTTTCTGTTCTAAAGTCTGTGCAGGTGTCACAGACTTTCTCTGGATCATTAATATAAATCAAACGTTTACCTGATACAGTTCTTAACATTTCCGTGAATGATGGGTACTTTGATGACACAACTGGAGAACATATTGCACAGGATTGCTTTAATGCATATAGCATGCTTTAGACTATAAATCAGATTCCTGGATGCTGATTGGTTGATGAAGCATTCCAGCTGTGATATAAATCACATATTCATCTAGTATATGCACGTTAGGGGATGCTGACATAACACTAAAAAACTTTTATGTATTTTATCTTTTTATTTACATGACATTTTTGAAAACGAGTTTCAAAGTGTAAGTTTACAATATCATCTAACTTCTAATTACAAAAATGCTATTTTTTGAAAACAACAACATCATGCACATATATTCAGTATATAGATGTGCATGTATTTGACAACCAAAGCAATGCTTTGTATGTGCGCAGATGCATATGTTTCTTTACAAAGTGATTTTGCCACCTACTGGCCTTCATTTTCTTTTCGTCTTAGTCCCTTTATTAATCTGGGGTCGCCACAGCAGAATGAACCGCCAACTTATCCAGCATATGTTTTACGCAGCGGATGCCCTTCCAGCTGCAACCCATCACTGGGAAACATCCATACACTCCCATTTACACACATAGACTACGGACAATTTAGCTTACCCAATTCACCTATAGCGCATGTCTTTGGACTTGTGGGGGAAACCGGAGCACCCAGAGGAAAGCCACGCGAGCACGGGAAGAACATGCAAACTGCAAATGCCAACTGACCCAGCCGAGGCTCAAACCAGCAACATTCTTGCTGTGAGGCGACAGCACTACCCACTGCGCCATCCCCTGGTATACATAAAACAGCATTTACAATCTAAAGCCACTTAAAAAATAAGTTGTTAAATGTTTTACTTAGTTACGTTTTTAAGAAAACTAACATGTGCTGTTATTTTTGCATTTTTCATTTTTTTCAAAGAGCAAGACAGGCTTAAAATTGTAATATATTACTTTTTACCCAACACTGCTCAGTTTTTTTGGTGTTGTACTTTTTTTTATGGTGTTGATGCAGAGCACTCGGGTTTGAGTTTGTTGAAGCATAGTTCCACAAAAGAGATAAAACCGAAGTACATTAAAGAAAGAACTACGTTGTTTGGAAACAATATGGGTTTAGGAATGGGTTTACGTCAGTGATTCGCTTTTCTAGGTAATCTGTATGGCAAACCCTGCGTTCTTGTGGATGTGTAAACAAAGATCCGCATCTGAAACAAACAAAACATACCCTAAGTAACGTATTTCAGATTCACAAACATGTATATAGCGCCCTCTAGTTAATTTGTCATCCTGAAATGTGCAAGGAAACGAAAACAGAGCAAAGTAATTTACATTTTGCAAAAATGTAGAGATGGGTGTAAATGGAAATTGGAGCCAGCTCCAAATGGGCAGGTCAGCTCCAAGTAGGCAGGGCTTGAGCTCCAAGTGGGCTGTACAAACCTCCTGGAGTTTTCATTGATTTATTTAATATCTTGTGCATGACATGGAGTCCAACCCATTGTGTTTTATTAACGTCTACACCTAGCACAACGTTAAACCCAACCTACTTGTGGTGTAACCCCCACCCACTTGGTGGTCACCGGGCTGCAGTGATACCTACTTGTTTTCTAGCGTAAAACAACATCTATTACATAAAAAAAAAAAAATAATATAAAATTCAGATAAAAAGTAATAGTATTAGTATTTTTTATTACACATAATTTTTTTATCATAATCTTTTATTAATATATACATTTTGATTAATGTTTTTTATTTTACTTCATTAAAGATTTTATGGCAGGGCCAAACTATATAAATATCACATTTGAACACATACCTTATTTTTAAACATATTGTTAAATCCATTGCTCTAAATTAACAGAATGGAGGAACAATCACAACAACCTCTATTACTGCTTACAGCAGATCTTTAGATTATCATTTAATAACATAACTGTAATAAGTTAAAATATGCCCTCTAGTGTCTGCAATAGAGTTTGCATAATGGATGAAGTGGATGATGAATATAGTAGTACCCAAGTAAAAGAGAG
Source organism: Danio jaintianensis (assembly GCA_903798115.1). Lineage (NCBI taxonomy): Eukaryota > Metazoa > Chordata > Actinopteri > Cypriniformes > Danionidae > Danio > Danio jaintianensis. The sequence goes on from CAIGQV010019090.1 coordinate 5,371,355, forward strand.
TCATTTTGCGTTGCCTAAAATAATATGGCTTCAAATTGAATGCCACAATGAAAAACGTTACATATGTAATTTAAGATGCACGTTTGGTGAACCCTGAAATTTAAAGTATATTTTCTATTGGTCCACCGAAAAAAGGCTTTGGAAGGCTCTCCAGCTAGTCTTCCAGAGTTGGTCCTCGTGGTTTGTCACTGGGCATGAGTGGTTTTAGAGGCTAGACACAGAATTTGGAGACCATTGATTAAGTTCTTCTAACTAGCATTTATGCTTCTTTTGCAAGCCATAGGATGCATCGCTCATGGGAAAGTATAAGGCAGCAGTTGGGTCAGATGAGAGCACAAGTTGAAGGAAAGAGTGGAAAGAGACATCTACGTTAAGGTCTGGGTGGCCCAGGTGCGTTTATGATTGAATGTTATAAACAGTGCATCATGTGATGAATGTAGAGCAGTTTCCAAGTAGACATGGAGCTCCTACTGTAAGTAAGCACACGTGATGTTTAAAGCTGCACCTCATAAACCTGTGAAGGCCCCACAAATGACTTTGCTTTCACTTTTTATAAAAGAGCCAGAAAGTTGTAAAGGATTTAGTAAAAGTTATAGGAGGAAAATATAAAACAGATTTTGTTTTATGAGCAACAACTTCCTGTACAGGCAATGTTGTGTAAATCTGTTTTGCTTTGCCAGCTTCATCATGCGAGAACACTGAGCACATGGAGAACATGGAGACATTTCGTCAAGAGGGCTTTTGTTTTGTTTTTTATGTGTCTCGTAAAAGTTCATCCAAAAGTCAGACTGAGAGGGATGTCACAACACAATATGAAAAATGATGACTTAAAAAAAAACGTATCTGTCTTTGATCAGACATCCTTTGCTAATAATAGTAATTGTAAAACTTGTAATTGTGTAATGACGTTAATCTCTGCTATGCAGAACATCAGTTTATTGTGCAATCAACTTGCCTAAAAAGTCAAGGGAATTAGCTGGTTTAAATAAATCACATTTTTAAAATTGGTTTAATCAAAATGTTTTTGATCAAGTTATCAGTCTAGCCAATCGTATATTGAACTAAGAAATAAATCATTACAAAAACATTTAACACACTTCATTTATAGTATACAAATGTTACCAATGCATATATTAGATAAAGAGAAAAAAGATGAATTACTGGTGTTACCTGTGAGTCTATGCATCATTTAACAGTGTTGGGCACCAAACTGCGAGAGAAAGTACACAATAAAAAAGAGGTTATTTATAGTGGGGGAAAAGTTCTTTATTTTATTAAAATGCTTTATCAAAATGTTCAGTTCTAGGAACTAGCCACCAGACCTGAGAACTAATGGTGCTTTTCCACTAATATACACTGTATCCAAAATCAGCCCTATCCCTACAATTAGTCCACTAAAATAGTCCACTTGAAGGAGCGAATGAAAACAAGTGAGTGAATTCAAGCACTAAATGCACTGGAAGGGATGCCGTGTTTTCTCTAAAATCTATATATATCTCTATTATATCTCTATATCTCTATTCTGAACGATTCTAAACATGAATTTAACAACTAAATAATAATTTATTTAGAAACTTACATTGATGGAATTCTGCTGTGGATGTCATCTTGTGGTCAGATTTGAAAATTCATTTGGAGCATGAACTCACACAGTGCATATATTTTCTATTAGTAGGTATGTGCCTTGTAAGTTTAAAAAAATCACCAGAAACAGTTTTATATGCTCGTTTTTCATTAATTACAAACATACGTAACAAATTTCATAGTAAACACAATAAATTAACAAAAGATACAAATAAATATACCTTATGCCTCTTCGAGGTGGAGCTGAATAAATGTATAATCTGTATATTCTGCATTTTGTGTCCTTGCATGCATGTGAACAGATTGCTCTCATGAAGTCATTCCATAGCAATGCATAGGAATAATCTAGTGCAGCTGTATTTTTGCTGCGTCTACCAATTTAAAAAAAAGTCCAACATACATAGTAAGTTAACGCAGCCTGGGGCATGCATATTAATGATCCCACGTGCAACATATGTGACTGCTGAACTTTTGATGATGCGGCTGCTTGTCAGGTCAGGGTGACGTAGAATAAGACCTGAAGCTACATGCAAATGCTGAGGGCATGTCCCATGAGCAACTCAACAGTCTGTATTGTGCTCTAATTGGCCTGTTTTTAACTATTAGAATGAGAAATCAGTGGTTTTTGAGGTTCACGGTATGGTCATTTCCAAATACTGATCACTTATTATTCGACTATCCTATAAATATTTCCATATTTTCTTTATAGGGCACCCTTAAGGGTATAAGGGTGATTTATAGGGCACCTTATCCATCTCCTGCTGAACTCTGCCACCTGTTTATAATAATATTACTTTAAGAGCACTTTTGTGCAGAGACAGGCTTGCGCTCATTAACTTAGAATTTTCATTTCATAAAGTTTATAAGAGTTACAAAAGGCTTATCTCCTTTTGTGTCCCACTTTTCCACATGTTTGTGTATTTTGCATCTTGCACAAACCAACTTAAGTAGGGCAGTGTTGATTCTCTCTGGCCAATCACTGATCTTCAGGGTTTACATGTCACATTTTAGTAAAGATATGGCCCGCTTGGAAACAGGTACCAGGTACCATACACAGTGGAAAATTCCAAAAGTGAACCAATTAAGCTGCATCGTGCCATGAATTGTGCCCCAGTCAAATTTTCTTGGCTGCATTTTCACCACTATTGGTTGCATTTTCACAGGTATTTTAAGGAGTTCTTTTATGGGATTATTGCAATATCATCTTTTTTTAGAACCTTTATTTTTAGGAGCGAACCTGGAATTATTGACTATTATATAATTTTGTTTTACTTTTTAATGTATTTTTATTTAAATGTCTTGTTGTCTTTGTTTTGATTCTTGCTGTTGGCTGTAAGGGCCTAAATATTAATCATTTAAATAATTCAGTTCAGTGATTTGGAACGGTGGTTTAAACCTGCCTGGATCTTTGCATTTTCCTGAAAATTCAAGTACAATTCAAGTACTCATCAGTCAAGTACAAGTTTTACTGATTGTTTATTCATTTAAGGTGTTTTCTTTACATTTCTTTTAAGCACATTTATATTTAATAAATTTATTTGTTTTTATAGTTAATATGCCTGTGAATCTACTGCACTGTTGACAATAAATCATTAACATTAAAAAAAACATTTATATTTTCCCAACTTGAATTCTTTGCATGTTTGCGTCTTGCTTTTGAACATGCCAAATCTCACGTTTTACAGCTTCACAAGAACGGGCCTTTTTTCCGTTACCGGAGCTTGTATAACAAGAAACTTTAAAAATCAGCTCCTCCTCCCTCTTCCCCTAGTGCATCAGTTAGTCCAAGTGCAGAGCAATAGGAGGTCGCACTGAGATCTCACCTTTCCGCTATGTAAGTCTCACTTTATTTAAATTAATTGTTTATTTTAAACAAGCTTTATGAAAGAGCGCAACTTAGCCCAGTTTTTTGTTCTCCCAATTCAGTAACTGGAACGTCGGTAAGCAGAAGAACTGGACAAGCCAATTTATTATAAAAAATGAGTATGAGTTTAACTGACACCTTAATTTACGCATTTGCGCACGTGTGTTTATTAAGCTGCATAGCACAAACTGGTCAAACTCAGCGCCAGGGCAACACTGGAGCAGCAGCTCTCAGACAAACCATACAATGGCAGCACAATGGCAAACTCTTTAGTATATTAAGTCAAGGCTCGGAATATCAGCCACCGTTAAAACGAGACGGAAACAAAGAGCAGACGCAAGCCAGACCGGTAGCCATCGTCCGCAATGATGATGCGGCTTCAAGAACCGACGGCTCAGCGTCTTCACGAGCCTCCCAGAGCCGCGGGTCCGCGCGTGTGCCGTCAGGTACCGGTGCGCGCGGAGGAGCCTCGCGCTGGCTGTCAGGTGACGGAGCGCGCGCCAGTGGAGCTCACGGGCGCAGGAACCACACCGACCCGCGTCGACCGGTCAACGGCACCGACAGACCCGCGGGCGACGATGAAGTGATGGTTGGAGATGATCCTTACAACCCATATAAGTCCACTGACCCGGACAACCCGTATTATAATTATTACGACACGTATGAAAGACCTCGTCCTGCACAACGCCCGGGATACGGCACAGGATACTTCCAAAATGGTAAAAACCTATCTATCTATCTATCTATCTATCTATCTATCTATCTATCTATCTA
>CAIGQV010019090.1:5376077-5398678 GCA_903798115.1 Danio jaintianensis
TCTGTCTGTCTGTCTGTCTGTCTGTCTGTCTGTCTGTCTGTCTGTCTGTCTGTCTAAAAATTATATACAATTTTTGCATTATTTTAATTAATAGGCTAAATTGATTATAACCGTTTAAATTAATTTGCATAATTATTCTGTATTAAGATTTTTTTTGCCAAAAATGGCAAGTTTCCAAGTAATAAAAATAATTAAATTATATGAAAGTTCAGTCAAAATTATTGTGGTTTAAAAATGTTTTGCTAAATCAACAATTTTATTGTCCAATTTCTGTCAAATCAAGTTATAAAAATCATAATCATTGGCTAATTTAAAACTATACCATTACATTAAAAACTAAAATGTGTTAAAAGTTTTGATACCAAGTGAGGCAGCAATGTCACTGCTGTTGCTCAAAAGAAAAAGAGCATGACGCCTTTCGATCCAACTCTTGAATTTCAACTGCATAATTGTGTGTTTTTAATTTAATTGAAACTGTTAGCTTGAAATAATGACATTGTTCCACAGAAGAAAAAAATCAGGTTAAGATGGTTTTCTGGTCATAGTGGTCTGCATCAAATGGGTTTTAGACACTTCATACAGATCTGTGCATATTCTTTTATCTTTTAATAAAACATTGCAATGTCTCGTAGGTTTGCCTGATCTTGTGGGAGATCCATACTACATCCAAGCATCCACCTACGTGCAGAGAGTCCCGATGTACAACCTCAGATGTGCCGCTGAGGAAAACTGCTTGGCAAGGTAGAAGGATTGTAATCAAGATTTCTGATGCGTGGTTGCAACCAGAGAAAGAAAGTAAGCACGCTTGCATTCCTCTGAGAGTAAAGGATGAGTCATGAGAAGCAATTTAAATTTCATGTGGTAGGAACATCCCATAACTCAAACCAGCTCTGAGACAGGGAAGAGAATTAAACTGAAGTCCAGCCACGATTGGAAGTGAGAAACCCTACAAATAGGTTTCGCATAGAGCTGTTTACATGGAAAAAAATGATCACATGCATGACTGCAATACACATTACTGGGGCACACAAGAAAAGTCTAGTCCAGTAAATGGAGTGCTTTGCAAACGTGCATCTGTACTTGTTCCATGTGCGCCTGAATGTAGCGACCGGGCCAAGATACACTTTCTGAAAGCTGTTAGGACAAAATGAGAAACTCAAGGAATGTCTGATATTCTGTAACCGTTGGACTGTTTTTGTTGCGCAGCACTGCATACAGGTCCAGCGTGAGAGACTACGACATGCGTATGTTGCTGAGGTTTCCACAGCGAGTCAAGAACCAAGGCACCTCAGACTTTCTTCCCAGCAGGCCGCGCTACACCTGGGAATGGCACAGCTGCCATCAGTAAGTCTGATTCAGACACTATTTCTCATTGACACTGAGATTTGACACAACTTGATCTGACACGAGTTTTCTGATTGACAGTTGGAAATTTTGGACTATGTGAGATGTAAAATCTGCGTAATTATTTTGGTATGGTTTGATTTATTTGACCAATTTGTTCATCAGTTTAATGATTTACATCAGCTTAAAGTGTTAGTTCACCCAAAAACTAAAATTCTGTTATTAATTACTCACCCTCATGTCATTTCAAACCCCTGAGGTATGGAATACTGTTTCCGGGTCCAAGCCGCTACTCATTTGAATTGAGAAAATATTTGTTTTTGATAGATTTTTAGTCATATCACACATTAAAGTGAATTTGATGAAACATCATGGTGTACACAACCGTCTCTGGACTTGCTGCATCACAGATATCAATATTTTAACAATTTATAAAAAATTGATCACTTTTTGGCCATCGGATATTAGGCATGGATATATATATTGCGATTGTGATTTTCAAAAGTATTACATCGCTTTGTAAGCGTTTATTAATACCATTTGTTGAATCTCCCCATAAAGTTGGATAGAGCGCTTGAACCCAGCAGCCGCTTCACACTTAACAAGCAGATAGACAGCAATGGTCCTAAATTGTCTCGTTCAAAGTCATGAAAAATAAAAATAAAAACATCCTCAAAACAGACCAGAACCAGAATATTACCAATCTACGGGAATAGTTTTGTGTGCAGTGCACATAAAACAAAAATTATGACTTCAACATTTTCTTCTCCTCAGTGTCAGTATAGGGTAAAGGTTCATGTTATGCTGTTGACATATTACCTATTTTACTTTTTTTTTTTAAAACAGAGGAATTCATGCATGGACATTCGGGGGCAGGGGTGAGGTGGTAGCGTATGTCATACTGACCTTCTTTTTTTAGTCAAGAGCGGGCACAGCCATTGGAACTTTATTGGCTTGAGACTTCCGGTGTCTTTACTTCCACTGGTTTATAGCCATAAAAAAAGCTTGTAATGTTGCTTGATGTTGTAAACTATTCTTTTCTTATTGTATAATTGTTTATAGACAAGCAGTTTGACCGTTTACTGCCGTTTGATATTCCTAGTGATTTCCCCTATAGGCAAATGAATCGAAAGTCAGAATCGAATCAAAACAGAAAATAGCTTATAATAGCTTATGGCCAATACTGACACTCAGGAGAAGAAACTGTTGAATAAAGTCCTTATTTTTGTTTTATGTGCACATAAGGGTATTCTTGCAGCATGATAATATTCCGCTCGAACCACTAAGGCATTTGGTCTGATATGAGGATGTTTAAAACCTGTAATTTCTCGTGATACATTGAGGTCTTATGAAAGGAAACATTGAGTATGTGCAAGAAACATTATTTGCTAAATTAATACCTTGAATCCACAGCTTAATAAACAATCGTGTGCTCTTTCAAAACACCACAAGCTTCCTGTCGCAAAATAATATCTTACCAACTTCGTAATCACACTTTTTTCTGTAAATTAAAATGTAAAATATTATTTTTTTAAAGTCTAGTTTCTTGAACAGACTAAATGTTTGCATTAATAAGACATTACTGTTTCACCAGGTATAAATGTTGTTTCGTCTGTATATGGTTTGTGGGTCTCAAAGTGCCTTTAGCTTTTGACTTGAAGTTTATAAATCACCAAGGATCACAATTTCAGCTAAAAATCTTCTTGAATGTTCTACTGAAAGAAAGGTCACCTATATCTCTTGCATGACTTGATAGTGAGTAAATTATCATCGTATTTAAATGTTTGAGTGAACTATCCACTTAAGAACTCAACAGGGAGCAGACATGATGCAATGAACTGAATTCCTTCGCTAAAAGCAAGACAGCAAAGCTTACTTGTGGGTTTATCGTGCTTTGAATGTTGTATCTGAGTGATATTTGAATCCTGGTGCTGTTTGTAGAAGGAAAAAGGTCTGTATTCTTGTCTAAATGAAAACACTTAGCAGAGGCCCACTACTGCTGCCTTTACTTCAGTTGACTCAGTAATGGCTCACTGCATAGTTTTGTGTTGAAGTAAGCCGTGTCTCACCACCAACTATGGTGTACATTTGGACAAGCTCCAGTGAATACAATGACTTTAGGTCTTGCACATAAATGGGGCGTAAGGTCTGTGTGCTGACCTGCATTTATTTGAAGTGTCGTGGTTTTTTTGAGTATTCTTGTCTGTTATTTATTTATTTTTTCAAACTGCACAAAATGTTCTTAAGAGTAGACAACTGAATCATCTAATATGACAATATGAAATGATTTTTGGCAGTGCTGCAGTTTCCACTTGGTTTCAACGAGTAAATTAACTAGAAATAACCATTTGATTACTCATTGCGAGCCGTTATGACTTTATTCTGTGGAATATAAAAGAAGGTATTTGAGGAAAGCACAGGCTACTTTTTCCAAATGACAAAGAATGGAGCCTTGAGCTTCAAAAATGATGCAAAACACCAAATAAAGTCTGTAAATAGTTTGCATTGTCTGTTTTGTGTATAAATTGAGAGGATATGAGAATCGTTGATTTATTTCATGGTCTGAAAAATGTAGTTCACAGAAGTCATCTGAAAGACTTGTTGAAAAATTTTTGTTCACAAGTCAGACTCATTTAGTTCATCTCAGTGATCAGTAACTGAGAAGGGGAAACTCAATGGATCAATGCTTTTTTTTCTGATATTTCCTTTTATATAGTGTGTAATGTAGCTGTCTACAGTGTGGGAATTAAGTAATGTTAATCAATATAAGTGATGCTTATGAATGCTTCAGTGCACATTTAGAATTGCACAATGTTTTTCAAGAAGTATGGGTGTCTTTTGTCAAGCCCACTCACTTGCGTGAAGCACACTAAGAATTGTATGATGTTTTTTAAGGAAAAATTAAGTGTTGATTAGAAAGTGTCTGGTGCATATGGAGAGGGGAGTGTATGTATTTTGAGAGTGTATTCTACAGACCTACATGTTGCTATTTTTGCAGATGTGATTTTCATAGTCCACCTTTTTTTATATGAAACAAATGGTGACAGGGCGACGCGGTGGCGCAGTGGGTAGCGCTGTCGCCTCACAGCAAGAAGGTCGCTGGTTCGAGCCTCGGCTGGGTCAGTTGGCATTTCTGTGTGGAGTTTGCATGTTCTCCCCGTGTTCGTGTGGGTTTCCTCCGGGTGCTCCGGTTTCCCCCACAAGTCCAAAGACATGTGCTAGGTGAATTGGGTGAGCTAAATTGTCCGTAGTGTATGTGTGTGAATGAGAGTGTATGGATGTTTCCCAGTGATGGGTTGCAGCTGGAAGGGCATCCGCTGCGTAAAACATATGCTGGATAAGTTGGCGGTTCATTCCGCTGTGGCGACCCCAGATTAATAAAGGGACTAAGCCGAAAAGAAAATGAATGAATGAATGAACAAATGGTGACAATTTTGCATTCCTGCACCATTAACTTAAAGATTGAACTTTAATGATACAGATCAGAGCAAATTATTTCCCACTATTTGGACAGAGTCCCCCCACACATCTTGCATTGACGTCTTCCAGGGGGGATCAAGTGTTTTTTTACTGGTTTACTGGTCAAACCTGCCTGTAAATCGCACCCTGGCTGTTTGTGAATGAAAAGATGAAAGTGCATGATACATATACTATCCCTTCAGAAAAAAATATCTGATTCTGAACTGCAGAAATGAGTAATCAGCAATTCCAGTTTCACTTCTGCGTACACTCCGTACAAATGTTCATGGTCTTGGCGTATTTTAATTGATTTGTGTTGTCAACATCATGCTGAGAAGAAAAACATTTATTCTAGCATGGCTATATACTTTTCAAAAAAGTCAAGTCAAGTCAAGTTTATTTATATAGTGCTTTTCACAATGTAGATTGTGTCAAAGCAGCTTAACATAGTTCTGGTAAAGTCCAGATTTCAGAGTTGAAGTTCAGTTTAGTTTAGTTCAGAATGGTCTAAATTTCACTGCTGAAAGTTCAAACACTGTAGAGCAAATCCACCGAAGCACAGCTCCACAAGTCCCGATCCGAGCAAGCCAGTGGCGAGGAAAAAGAACTTCACCAATTGACGAAGTGAAGGGAAAAAAAAACCTCGAGAGAAACTAGGCTCTGTTAGGCACCACCATTTTTCATCTGGCCAAACTTCCTGTTCAGAACTGCAGTTTAGGCGCTGGAGGCTGAAGAAGCTGGACGTCCATCGTGGAGAAGCTGCAGGTGTGAGTAGGGCACCGGCAGGCGGTCAGGTTGGCCCGCAGGATCAATGTGGGCACTCGTTTATCATAGTGGTCATTCAGGAATCAGTCTCATACACTCCATTTCTCCATGACGACCACAGCATCAGCTCGGGATACGACCTGGTCCAGGATTATGGATACCATGGGATCATCTCTTCACAGGTCTGGGATTGCATCAATGGCGCTGCATAGTCTCTAGGGACCTCGGAATGAGTATCCCCAGGTGGAAATAGAGAATAAAGAAAATAATTAGCGTAGCTGCTGTTCATAGTGTATTTAAACAAGATGTAAAAATGGAGTGTTATAGATGAAAATAGCAGTTAAATAAACAAACATAGAAACAAACATGTAAAGCATATGAGAGTTTCGAACACAATGTGTATTGAGGAGTGTGTCCTACAGGTGATGTCGAGCCAGCTCACCTGCGTGGAGCACATTCATGCATCATACCGTTATGCGATGCATTGAGTGTATGCTTTACTAAAAAGATAGGTCTTTAATTTAGTTTTGAACTGAGAGAGTGTGTCTGAGCGTCGGACATTATCAGGAAGTCTGACCAATCAGAGCAAAAGGGAGGGATTTACAATGATAGAATTCTTGTGCAAATCCTTTGAGTAATGTGGTATTATGAAATGTATTTTATGAGAAAAAGTTTTTTTCACCTTGGATGCTTGTAAACCTATTGTAGGAAACCTTAAAGAAATGAAAACCTTTAAAGGCATAATAGGGGCACTTTAAAAGAACTGCTTACTGGAGGGGAAATATGGCCAAGATATGCTGGTGGTTTCATGCTGCTTCAGCCACAGTTTTGAAGCTCAAAAATTCTGATCTCCTGCTATTGCAGGGAAAAATGAATTAAAGTCTGTCCTAAAACGTTCTTCTTTCGTGGTCGCCAGAGAAAAGAAAGTAATTTAGGTTTAAAATGACATGATGATGAGTAAATCGTAAATCGTGAAATCATTGTTTTGTCCCTTTAACAGCTTTACTGGCTCCATTGAAACTATCCAAGGTGAGATTTGCATGGTGTACATTCCTGCACACAAATTGGCCATGAAGTTAATTTGGAAAAACTCTGCACAACATTTTTCTGCCTGAAGAGCTGATATATGAAGCAATGTTAAGGAAATTGAGAAACTGGAATCTGAAATTGGGATTAAATGTCGAAAAACAAATGGCATGCATTATAAAACTGATTAATTAGTCCAAATATGAAATACACCAGCTGGAAGTGATTGTTTTGCTCTCTCCAGGCACTACCACAGCATGGATGAGTTCAGTCATTATGACCTGCTGGACGCAACCACTCACAGAAGAGTAGCAGAGGGACACAAGGCCAGTTTCTGTCTGGAGGACACGTCCTGTGACTACGGTTACTACCGACGATACGCCTGCACCTCCCACACTCAGGTCACACTCATTTAATAAAGTAATTATCCATGTATATATTTCTATGAATGAATTTTAAAAAATAGTGTAAATTAGTACTTTCTATGTTAAAGGATTAGCAGTTTTCATGTTGCAAAGCTAACGGCACTTAAAAAGACACAAAGATTTCAGATAGGGCAACATGTTGTTTCATTTATAAAACTTTGCGAAAAAACCTTCCAATAAGTGAACATACGTCACTTATAAATAGTAATTTATTTATCAGTGATTGTCAATTAAGTCAATATTTACGTTAGATGTGTTTACTAAGTGTTTATTTTCACCTGCTGTTTTTTATATATCACAACATTTGGCATGGAAAGGGGCATATGCACGTTTCCTCCTTGTTTTGTGCATACACCATGTTTATAAATGAGACCCCTGGTCAAGAAATAAGTGACCTTAAAAAACTGTTTCATCCTATTATGGTCCAACAATGATATGCTATAATGATACCATGGTACTCTGAAAAATACATGATGGTGTATGATTCATGCTTAATGAACGTTTACCATGGTTTTACTAAAACACCCTCCACCCTACCAAAAAGTAAAAACCTTTATTGTAGTTAAACCATGGTAACCACAATTTAATAATGGTTTTTTTAACCACAGTTGAACGATGTTTTTTTTTGGAAAACCGTAATTAAACATATGCTTATTTGTATAGCAAATAAAAAACATGGTTACTACACATTTACTATAATTTAATTATGCTCAAATCACATACATTTACCATGTTTTACATCTCCATGTGCTGATAGAGTACTGTTGTTATTGTTCCTAAATGACATAACGAATATAAAGACAAGTACATCATAAAAGACACAAGAAAACGTTCTCTCTCGCTCTCTCTCACACACACACGTACACACTGTTTTAATGTTACTTCTCAATGTTGGGCATAATATGCAGATATATTCATCTTTCTTCCACATTGTCCACCACCTTGAATGGCTTCACAATGCATTGTGGGAACACTGTGTTTGTAAAGAATGTATGTCAATGTGCAATTATTCTGAACACAATTTGTATGTGAACACCTTAAATAAATACTACCTATGTAAGAAGCTCGGTAGGCTATGTGACGCAGCCTACTGTATACTGCATGGAATAAGTGGCCTTAACGAAACATGTTTGATGCCATAGCCTTACAATTGAAGTATTGTACATACCGTAAGTGTACATAAAATAACACACCTTTACCATTTTACATGCTCCTTTACTGAAAGTGTTCTGTTGTTGTTGTTCCAGGGTTTGAGTCCAGGTTGTTACGACACGTACAATGCCGACATTGACTGCCAATGGATAGATATTACTGATGTGAAACCAGGAAACTACATCCTCAAGGTGTGTGACCGTAATCAAATAAGTTAACGTATTTAAGAAATATCCAGTATATACTCTTGTGTTTAAAACCTGTTGTCTGTTTTAGGTTAGTGTTAATCCCAGTTACCAGGTGCCGGAGTCGGACTACAGTAACAATGTTGTGCGCTGTGATGTACGTTACACTGGAAACTATGCGTATGTTTCTGGATGTCATATATCGCAGTGAGTATGTTTGAAATATTTTGAATAACTACTGTGACTGCATGTACTGTAATTAGATGTAATAAATGTGTTTGTTTTATTTCAGATATTAAGTATGTAGTGAAGGATCCAATGGAAAGATCAACGAACAAGAAGTGTGATGATTTAAGACAAACAATAACAAAAACTGAGACAAAGTGAACAGACGAATGGACTGTTTGTGAGAGCCAATGATCAGCAGGGCATTTTAATGTTGACTGAACCACATGATATAAAATCCTGAGACATAAATACACTTTGTAAATTGCATTATTCATTTTTTGGTGTTGTTTTTTCTATGGAAGTTCTACGCAAAATGTTGTTATTATTGCCAATTCGCAGGGATACCACACATTCCCCAGATCATTCGGCATCATTCTCTCTCTGACAAAAAAAAACGATGTTAAAAAAAATAAAAACCTTCAGATGTTGATTCACACTAGGGGTTTTTACTTAAAACAAGCTTTAGTGTGCTAGAGCGTTGCTTTAGTTGTGTATTCTAAGTAGATATTTATATACAGATGCTCATATTACTGCAACACCTTTTATATATGAAATGAAAATTACTTGAATAAATAACTTCACACTCAGCCTCATTTAATGACTTTGACTTATTTGTATTCTGACTCTGCACTCTCACACTGTTAAGTAACACTATATATCATTTTAAAGTATGTTTTTAAAGTTGCTGCAGACTTTTATTCCAGTATGATGATGTATTATTTCCTACTGAAACAAAATATTGAGTAGGGGGCTGTGTTTTATTTTTGTGCTCCTTTTGTCTTTCACTTGCAGCAAACTAATGGTTGGAGGGGTGTGGCTAAGCATATTTCGCTTAAAGGGATATTTCACCCCAAAATTTTTATTCTGCCATAATTTTTACACCCTTCACTTTTTCCAAACCTGTTTGACTTTCTTTCTTTTGTTGCACACAAAAGAAGATATTTTGAAGAATGTTAGAACGTGTAATTGTATTTGTTTTTCCTGTTATGGATGTCAATGGTCAAATATCTTCTCAAGGTTTGGAACCACTTGACGGAGAGTAAGTAGAGCGTAAATTAAAATTTTTGGCTGAACTATGCTTTTAAGTTGTCAAACTGACGTCATCGTCAAGGACTGCAGTTCCAGAGCTGAGGCAAAAGATTCAATTTTGATTAAAGTTTACCAATATAAACCATTTTGTTAGTGGATTTAATGTGCACGGATTAATTGTTCACCTTAAAATTTTAATTTCATGCAGACTTTAAACTTCAAACAATATCCTTTGACCAAAATAAATATTATACCTGGTGTTTGGTTTTACACTGTAAAAACTTACTAATTTTTACAAATTTAAGTGGATTGAACATAAAACAATTAAGTTGTCCCCAAACAAACTCAAGAATTATGATGTTGCAACTCATGTTAAATAAGTCATTTGAACAAACAGCAAACAGTGTACATTGTTTCCCCCCCACCCTATTTTTAACATAAGTGAGTGTTTTTGTTTTTGCTTTGCTCTCACTAAACCTCTCACTAATCTGTTTTATTGTATCATTATACCTTTATGCGCTCTCAGAAGTCTGTCAAAAATCCGTTTCACAAGGTATCTTCAAGGACAAATGCTTTCTGAGAAGTGGTTTCACATACAGCCCACAGAGGTCTCACACGTTCAACCCACAAGCACACTATGGAGGATCAAACCTGCAAAAAGTAAAAATGCATAAATGTATATAAATGTACAAACAGATAAATAAATGTAAAAATAGAAAACGTAATATATGACTTAATTAAACAAATATATAGTTTTAAACTTTTTTTCCTTCCTTTAATATTTTCTGCTTATATATATAAAAATGTATAATTTTTTTGCTTATTTTTATATTTATTAATTAATACATCTATTTATCTTTGCTTGGATTTCTTTTTCATTTTCAGTCTCTTACATGGAAATTAGGAAGGCGGTTCTTATAGCTTCAGCACATTATTTGTTGACAGCCCAATGCTGGGGCCAGTTGTGGCCTAATGGTTAGGGAGTTGGACTTGTAATCGAAATGTTGCAGGCTCACTTCACTTTCACAAATAGAAGAGTCAGATGCTTGAGTTTCTTTCTTCTGTTGAATTCAAAAGAAGATACTTTGAAGAAAGCCGGCAACAGTAATCATTGACTTCCATAGTAGATGATTTGTTTTTTCCTACAATGGAAATCAGTGGTTACAGTTTTTCAGCTTAATTAGTGGTTCATTCACGGACTAAGGAACGTGAGTGAATGAGTGAGGTTTTTCAGCTTTCTTTAAATCATCTTCAGAATTAGTGTTTATCAGAATAAAGAAACTTAAAAAGGATTGGAACCAATTGAGGGTGAGTAAATATTCATTTTTGGGTGAACTACTCCTTTAAAGTAGTTCTAAAGCCAAAAGGGGAATTCAGACCAGCACTAAGTGTACCTTTAAAGTGTCCAGTGAGTGTACTCACTACGATACTAACAACAAAGGTAATAATAACCACATATAAATCAATTAATTACGGTCTTAACATATTTATAGATAGAGATACCCCAGTAAGCTACAGATAAAACAGCCTCTTGTGGTTGTAGTAGTTTAAGGCCTGAATTTGTCCCTGCGCTAGATGGCAGCATTACATCCTCAGACTCACCGCTGAACCTCCTGCTACCGATGGAGAAGAAGCGCCAGAATATCTTCATTCCTTCTCATGTCAGGCGGCCAGTCAACTTGACAACCAGTAGAAATACACCGAAGGACCAAGCAAACATCTCCTACAGTTATTTGATCCGGTTTGCTGCAAAACAACCGCTATATCTCGCCGTATCATGCATCCTATAGAAGTGTCAATCCCGTCTTTTCGGTCGGAGGGCAGTAGCGCGGAGAAGGGCTACACGGTGAGTTCAAGATCTGTTTTCAACATCAGACAGCCCGAGTAAACACGCGATTATTGAAATTCACCATAACAAACGTTGCATTTCACCTCCGCGGATAATGATTAACGTTAACGTCGAGGCGTAGACTTTTTTATTGGCGGTGTCTCAAAACCTAGTGAGCTCACTACTTATAGCGTGTTTGGGCGCGTTTAAACGGGGTTCTGTCACTCAGCCCCGCCTATGATACACAAAAATGATGTTTGGGGTTTTGAAACATTTACAGTCCATTCATCCTGATAGCTGTAAGCTCACTGAGGCAGACTGTACTGTGTTTACAATAAATAATGCAAACGTATTTTGTCCCCGCAGGTTTTTAAGATCGAGGTGCTCATGTGTGGCAGACAGCATACTGTTGAGAAGCGATACAGTGAATTTCACGCGCTTCATAAGATGGTAAGCATGCGCGAAACTTCGAATAATACTCAGTACTAAATGTAATAATCGTGTAATCCATAACGTTAAGTGATTATTTAGAAGAAACTGTAAATGTTCATTGGGAGTGTAAACTAATCAGTTAAATGCTATTGCAATCTCAGAAGTTTGTCATGGGTTCACCCACAAAAATTGGTTTTTATTCTTTAATTTGTTTTTACAACAACACAAAAATATAATGCAATTTAGCTTTTATTTATAGAGTGCATTAAAACAGTTAACACAAAGTGCTTTACAGGTCATTCAAAATAATTTATAGTAAATACATAAATATTAGTCCACTTTAACCAATTGGAAAAATTTATTAAAAATAAATTAAGAATAAAATAATATTTTTTACAAACGGTTAATGATGAAACCAGGGGTGTTTTCATTAATATAATGTAATATAATAATATAATATGTTATTGGAGAACGTTTTTATTCAGGACCTATTTTAAGGAAAAGGGGATTTTACACTATTTATCATTCATCAAATTGAAAGACCTTGTATGAGCTTTTATCAGTGTTATCTGTTTTTTTTTGTATACTGCATGTTTGTTAAGAAACAGTTAACAAACAGTTTGTTAAGAAACAGTTATGATTGTAAATTATAAACAGTGAATATTTATTACCATTTTCCATGTATATAGATAGCCAAGGCTGCCAATATGGCATTAAAACATTAATAAATTATAATTTAATTATTATTATAATGATATAATACAATAGCAAACATTACACTATTTAAACCAACCATGACACAAAATAAATGATTGTATATGATATTATGTATTATTACTTGTGTATTATTTTATGTAAAATGGTAAATAGCCAAGGGGCTACAAGAATTGTATAATTGTTGTCTGAGCTGTTTGTCAACTGATGCCCTTTTGCCCATTTGGTTGCTAGAAAATTGAAAAATGTTCAGTACACAAATAAATCTGTCTCTGAAAAAATCTGCAATATGATTTTATTTTCAAAAGGTATTAGCATAATGAATTTTCATTTTAAAAATCACTCTATTAACCATCCTGTCACTTCATGATAATCTCAGAAAATGAAACAAAACATTGTTTTTGCATTCATGATCACAAGATGTTCTTTGTTGAGATTATATAAAGTCACTTTTTTAATGCCAAGATCATTAGAAAATATGGTAACATTAAGGCTGTATTAGTTAATGTTGGTTAATGTATTCACTAACATGAACAAACAATGAACAGTACTAACAAGATTAGTTTTTGCTCTTAAAGTGCATGTGCATTTTGTATGTTTATTGATAGAGCAACATCTGGGAAAAGTACAATTGGAAGCATGTATGATGAAAAATAACACGGGTCCCAAGACCGACCCTTGGGGAACACAGTACTGCAATTGAGCCAAAGTAGAAAAAAGTTGGCCAAATTCACAAAGAAAGTCCTTTATTTTGGGCTGGAAAACCACTGTATGTATACATACATTAATTTATGTATCTATAATTCATTTCAGTCCAGAATTTATTTATGCCACAATCAAAAATAAATGAAAACCGTTTTTTTGTGAAAGACCACAGAACAATCAACATCATTTAATAACCGTGTACAAAGGACAATACAATACAAAATGATATTTATTTGGCTTCTTTTGTTTCTGTTTTTATATGTATTTATATTCATCAGTATTTTATCTAAATGAAGTAATATAATAATAATAATTAGAATGAGTATAATAATTGTATTTACATTAGGGTTGATGAGGACAAATTATATACTGAAAAAATGTTGGTTCATAGATAATTCATGAAACCAGATGCGTGAACCCAGTGAGACTCTAATATATATTATTACTGTGCAGATTTCACAGAGGAATTCTGGAATGTGAGCAACAGCACATATTTGTGAAAACCAGAGTTTAAGTAGTTTCTTGGGAAAAATGTTTCTGTAACACCAGCTCTGTTGTGTTAGTTTGTACTTTTTATTTACTATGTGGTCAGAAATAATAATGTTGACTTTTGAATGCTGCTGATACAGAACATCAAGACACATGATTGTTTACACTGTGAAAAGTAGACATTTGGCTTCAAGCGTCAGATAAAGGGAACGTTTACGCAATTTGTAGTTT
Organism: Danio jaintianensis; assembly: GCA_903798115.1. Lineage (NCBI taxonomy): Eukaryota > Metazoa > Chordata > Actinopteri > Cypriniformes > Danionidae > Danio > Danio jaintianensis. The sequence continues at coordinate 5,390,090 of CAIGQV010019090.1, forward strand.
TGGCAAAATGAAGAAATTCCATTTGAAAGCACATTCTTGCCTTTTGTGTAAACTCTTGGGACACAGTCTGGCCAGTTTATGACAATATGTTTTCTTTTCCCTTTTTTATAGCTTAAGAAGATTATAAAACCTCCAGAAATCCCATCAAAGCATGTGAGGAACTGGGTTCCCAAGGTTCTTGAGCAGAGGAGACAGGGACTAGAGCTCTACCTTCAGGTATTGATTTATATACAGAACAAATAAAATCACAGCCTTTTTCCTGTATTCTGGAATAAGCATTTGATTTGTGTGCGTAGACTATAATCATGGAAAATGAGGTTCTTCCAAAGATATTCCTGGATTTCCTCAATATCCGCCATTTCCCATCACTGCCAAAAACTGAAAGTTGTGGGTAAGGCTTTATGGAGTGTAATTTTTTCTAAAGTATAGGCCTTAGAAAGCAGACTTATAAAAGGAAAGGGTTAAAGTAATTGTTTTTCTTTCTGTTTAGATCATTTGAAACAGAATCAGAGGAATCAAGGTATGTTTGCTCTTTATCTGCTCTGAACATTGAACAAAAAAACAACTACGGAGTGTATAAAGTGCTCTTATAAAAATGTTTTTGAGAAGTTATTGTGCTGGCTGGGAAGTGGCACCACCCACGTGATGAATTTGACAGTCTGTGTTTTTAACACTGTCATCAGAAACTGGACTAGCTTGTGAGTCATTCTCTTCTCTCTTTCTGACCTTTCCTCTCTAAACCCTGCAGTAAACTGACACATCAACCAGCACTTCTCTACCAGAGGGATCCATATCTGCTTCCTGCCACAAATGGTACACTTTTTTTTTTACCTTTCCCCCCTTAAAAAAAATCAAAAGTCTTGGCATTTACGTTTGCTTCACTGATATTCTGGAATGACAGATGAATAATAAAGATATTTTGGTAACCCTTTACAATAAGGTTGTATTAGTTAGAGCATTTACTAACATGAACAAACAATGAACAACACATTTATTACAGTATTTGTTCTTGTTAGTTAACGTTAGGTAATGAAAATACAGTTGCTCACTTTTAGTTTGTTAACTCATGGTACATTAACTAATGTTAACAAGCATGAATTTGAATGTTAATAATGCATTAGTAAATGTTGAACTGTGATTCATAAATGCTATACAACTATTGTTCATAATTAGTTAATGTTAGTAAATACATTAACTCATGAAACCTTATTGTAAAATGTGACTGATATTTTACTAAAGGGGTCATATTATCCAAGTAATATAATATATAAGTAATACATTTGTCTCAGTGCATGTCTGACATTTCAGCTCAAAATACTTCACAGATAATTTATTATAGTGTTCTTTAAATGACAGTTTTTGTATGTCTCTTTAAATGCAAATGAGCCACAGCTCCCTGCCCCCTTTTCAGAAGTGGGTGGGGCCATTACATCTCTGATATTCTGGCAACAACAAACAAAATATCTGTGTTGTTTCAAAGTCTGTCTGATTAAACTCAGGATATATGATTTTTCTGAGTACACAAACAGGAAGTGCACACCAAAAAAAAAAAAAAAAGCTGTGAGGTGTGTGTTCTGCTTTATAACTTTGCAGATTTTTTTATTGCTCAAACAGCAACCTTACACACTAAAGGAAGCTGTAAGTGTAAAAATCACAAATGAACCCCTGTAAATATGCAAAACAATCTTATGCATGGATATAAAAATAAATATACTTAATGTCTTGTATATGTTACACTTTTTGAACTAACAATCAAACATTTTTAACAAAAATTATTTATTTATATATATAAATAACAGGCAAAATATAAAGCTGTATTACACTTGTATTGATTTCATGTTTGATATGAGTAAATGATTTGTGAATGAGGCTTGAACACAGGAAGTATTGTGTAGAATCAGTCAGACGTCTCACTGAACTGGCTTAGATGACTCATTCACTCACTGAATCACAGGTTATTACATCTGAACTGACCTGTAAACTTCAAGCAGTCTAATTACTATTCATTTGCCATTATATAGTATAGGTTCTGTTATAATAGTATTTCACTAAAAGACCATGCAAACACAAACCTATAATTAACTAAGGCTATGTTTTTTCCTTCTTAAAATACATTTAATGAATGTTTTAACTTTTTTTTTTTACAGATACATTTTCCAATATGGTTATCGAAGGTGTGATACGTGGAATATTTTACCCAGACTTCCAGCCGAGGTAGATCTCAGCACTACAAACAACATCACATCAAGATCATGGATTAAAAAAAGGGATTCAACACTAAATCACGCAGCACCAGTTTAACAGACTCACTCATTGCAGCCTTAAGAGTGTAGTTTGGTATCAACACTCCATGAGATTTTGCTTTGTTAAATCCAGATTTAGTTGTCGTACACATTCATATCACTTCTCAAATCAAGGTCTCATTTAATATATCAGAAGTACCTCCGCATATGTTTGCACTTCTCTCCTCGTGTCATATATTGAGGTCAGATGGATGTCTGATCTCCTCTGACTGCGTTTCTGCAGATGAGCTAAATTATAAGTGTTGGAAGAGCCTTGAACATTTTCATTATGTTATTGAATTATTGTATAAACGTTATTTTCTTTCATCGGTGTTGAGGTTTTCATTATCGACTACCAGCCTTTGCTTTTAAACTGCAAAAAGGGAAGTAATGGATGAACCGAACCAGTGTAAATCCAGTGTGTATGTCTTATGTCACGCTACTGCTTACAACTGTGAAAATAAAGTGTTAAAAGTAACTTTAAACATTACTTCACTCAAAATGAAAATTCTGAACAGTCTATTCATCCTCATGCTATTCCAATCCCTTAAGATGTTTGATCATCTTCTTAACATACATGAAAATATCTAAATGAATCTTCTGTCCCAACATTTAAAGTCTGTTTTTGTCAGTCCAGAAAACAGCGTGAAAGTAATACATTTGACTCCTGTGGTTTAACTACAGCTTTATGAAGCGAACTGAATACTTTGAGTATTCATTGAACAAATAACTTGACTTCCGGATAGATATCTGATGCACATTTGTGAGAGGATCATGGCATTGTACACAGTGCAGCACTTCTGGGTCCAGCTGTATCATGGGAATGTGTCAACACAACACGGAAGCACTGAATGGTTTACAGCAGATTCATTTTGATTTGGGTCTCCATATAATATATGAATATTAATTAATTATATCAACATGCAAGAACCTAAAGTTACATTTTGTCTCAAAATCCAAAGCTGTGAGTTGTAAACTTGCAACTTATTATATGTAAACTCAAAATGTTGATTTAAATGTTATAATTATGTGTTATAAAACAGTAATGTGACGTTTAAAGTAGAGAAAAACTTGATAAAGTCAAAATTGTGAGATGTAACATGATATTAACTCAAAATTGAGGGAAAAAAAAGTCAACTGTGAGATGTAAACTCAAAGAAATGTAAACTAAATAATTTGGTTGACAAGTCACATTTTAAACAGAAATTAGCATTTGTAATGGTTGGAATTATGAGACATAAAAACTTGATATTCTTAAAACAGAATTATGAAACTGGAAGTTTTCATTTCTGTTATTATTCCAGTTTTATTTCATGGAGAGAAAAAAAACGGTTCCATAGTTAATGGGATATTTCACTCAGAAATGTATCAGATATCTATACGGAAGTGAAGATGTTTAGTCAATAAATACTTATTTCTGGACTTTTAGCAAAGACAAAGCATAATCATTGATTTATAAATGATATCAACCCACTAGAGTCACATCCATTTTGATCCTCAAAATGTTTGGGAAACGTTTGAGTTTCAGTGGAGCGAGATATTTTTTTGTTTGCTTGTTTAATCTTCATTTGTGTTCAGAAGATGAGCTTTACAGGTTGCATGAATAAAGGATGATAGGATCTTAATTTCTTAATGAACTTACTAAAGTTTCCATTCTCCACTAATAATCTGGAGAGAAGTAAATGATTTCAGTGGATTATCTTTGAAAATGCAGTGGATTCTGGACTAATGTTAGCATAATATTTTTAGGAACTTCACTGTGTAGTAAGAGCACACGTAAAACACTAGTTTTAAAGCTTTTACACTGCAGCAAGTAGTGTAGTGTAAAGATAATTCCATTTAATATGCGTAACAGCTGTGGTTGAAATGTTATAACCCTATCTGGAAACTGAAACAAGACCTTTATGTACCATTTAAAGCAGCTCTAGAGTATTTAAGTGTTTGTTTTCATTTAGATGTCTTAATTTTGTGTATGAATGATGTGCCATTTCATTATATGTGTGTTAACATTGACACTTTGAATTGTCTCATGCACTTTAACAGGAATGAGATCAGCCGTGACTGAATATCATTTTGAAACTGAAAGCAATAAAACACCACATTTATTCATTCGTTAAATACTCTGCTTCTGCACTTTATTTATTCCAAAAATTGACACGGAGACAAAGAAAAAAACAACAACAACAACTTTCCTGCATTTCCAATCTCACAAATCACAGTGTGCATACTGTATAAAAGCTGTGAGAAGGTTGAGTTGATGTTCCATAAAACATTTTAGGCATTTAATAACAGGATTTAGCATAATGAAACTTATGCATTAAAGACAATTTGGTACCTGCCCATGTTTGGCACATTTTACAGCCAAGATTTTGTCCAATTAAAGGGTGTTTGTGAGGGAAAAAAAAAGTGCATTTGATAGACTCAATGCATAAATCCTGTGATGGGACAATACAGAGGCAGGATCCCTTAAGCACAATTAGGTGAATTGTAAAATAAAAGCTCTTATTTTGTTTGAAGAAAAAAAAGTATGCTTCAAATTAAAGTTTTTAAATCTAATACTTGAAAAGAGCAAATGATTAGTGTTTAAAGCTTTTTTTCTGCTCTCAAATAATAAAAAAAGAACAATGTAAATTTAGTGTCTTTACATTGTTTCAGTAACCAAAGGGGAAAAAGGTAAACTACTACAGACATAATACATACAAATATAAAAAAGTAATTGACAGATATTTAGCTTTTAATTCACACTTTTACAATCCAGAGTTTATATCTCACTTGTAAGAACTCAAAATGTAAGAAAAAAAAGCTAAGTTCTTTGATTTAAATTCATAGAAGAAGAAAATATTGGATATATACTGTATTAGAAAAAGAGATTTTAAATGGATAGTTTACCCAGAAATGAAAATTCTGTCACTATTTACACTCCCTTTACTTGTTCCAAGTAGCTGGAAACCTGTAACCATCGGCTTCCTTAGGATTTGTTTTTCCTATCATGGATGTCAATGGTTACAGGTTTTCAACTTTCTTCAAAATGTCTTTTTTTGTGTTCAACAGAATAAAGAAAGTCATGAAGGTTTATAACCACTTGAGGGTGAGCAAATAGTGAGTTTTCTCTTTGGGTGAACTATCCCTTTAAACTCATGAGATTAGGTCATAATTACCTTTTTATATTTTTAGTCCATGGCAGAAACCAAATTCCATAGTTAATTAGTTTCATCCAAAATTACTACATTTTAAATATAAACTCTCATAATCTACTGGCCTTCATGTTGTTCCACACCTGTATGGCATCAATCAGACACCAAAGAAGAGATTAAAAAAAAAAAAATTCCTGCTGCTCTTTTGGAAGTATAATAAAGACGAACAATGTCGAGCTTGAAAAAACAAAAAATCAGAAAAATATACCTTTTTTTTTTTCTTCATTTTGTGCACTATAATATATTCCATGTCTTTTGGAGCCACATGACCGAAACGTGTTAAAAACAGGACAAAATTTCTGATTTCTTAAAAAATTTAACAAGGGGGGGGGATTATTTGTAAACAACAAACAGATTTTTCACAAAATCATGGAATGCTCCAAAAATACTGACCTACTTAAGCATTTGTTGGTTTGCTGCAGGACCACCAGCAGCTCAGTAACAGTGTGTTTTATCACAGCTCTCCATGGCCCACCTCGTCCTTCAGATGCTCATCCAGACTCCTCTCAGTCTCTGGCTCCTTCAGGTTGGCGTAGGCCACTTCTCTGGTCAGTTGCTCCATTGGTGGCAAACCAAACGCCAGATTACGCAAAGCAATGGCTGTCATCAAAAACCTAATGAAGCAAAATAACACCATTCACTTACACTGCCACGGCTGTAGAGACATCTCAATCAGCTCATTTCAATTTGAATTTATTTAAAGGATAACCCCTTTTAGATCTCGTTTTCAAAGGGTCATCAACATACCCTCGTCTAATGGAGTAGTATTTCTTTGAGGCAAATCTCTGGAAGCGTTCAAGCATAGAAGCTTCTCGTCTCTTCCTGACCTCCTGCATGCGTTTTTGTCTCTTCAAGAAGATCCGCACTACTGGGTCGATCACAGTGTTTTCTGAGTCCTGGTCGTCGAGTCCAGTGATGAGCGGCTGCAGCTCAGGAGGCAAAGGCTCTGTTTCTGAAAACACCAACAGACATTTCTTTCAGCCCCCTTGATATACCTTATATTTTTCAAAATGTACAAATAAAGTGGAGGAAAAGGGTATACTACAAAAGGCAGGGAGAGTTTCAACTAGATCAACATTTTAAAATAATTAGTAATGGCTGAAAAGTGATTTTTTTTTTATCGCGTTATCGAGAGGTGACTGACCTGTTCCATTGCGCACTTTCTCCTGAAGTTCAGAAAGCTTGGTGAAGTTCTTTTGAAGCTCCGCCTCAGTAGTGTTTACATAGATGTACATGTAACACGATGGTCCTTTAGACACAGTGTGCACCTTATGGTATTCACCAGCTGGAATCTAAACACACACAAGTGAAATTCAGCACATCAGTTCAATATACAGTGGAGATCAAAAGCAGAAAATAATGCATGAATGCATATGCTTTTGCAGGAATAAATGTAATCTTCATTGCTCTATCATGCTTGTGGAACAATGTGTTTTTAAAAAAATAGCCAATGTACTACAACAAAAACACTGTGCTACAATCATTGCTGTTCTCTAAATTAAGTCTGAAAGTTATAAATACGTATAAAGTGTACAGGCCCTTGCTCACAATGACTTGACTGTAGTTTTTTTTTTTTACTTTAACTGAGTGGCCAAGGATTTTTCAGGGATTTTCAGTCAAATTTCGATCAGGACTCTGGTCTGGCCATTTCATTATTTCAACGTTTTCAGCTTCAAGGAACTGCTTTACCCATTTTGCTGTGTGATGGAACTCATAGTCCTGCAGGAAAATTTCTGTCCAATTGGGCAATGATTGCAAGGATGGAACCGCATATGAACCACGTCTTCTACCTTTCACTGAGATGAATAGTATGATGAGACACATCCTAACTCTGTTTGGTGCCGAACTAATGATCAATTCCAGTTGCAGCGTTTAACTGATTGAACATAGATTATCCACATTATCATGTCCTCTCATGCTTTTTTTAGTGGGGCCTGAATGAGTCAGTAACACTATAAAAATGCTATTTATTCTAGAACTCACAGATTTGGACAAGCCAGCTTCTCTTGCTAAAAGGCTGGAAGGGTCAGTGACTTTAGAACGGCTCTGGGAGGCTTCCGGTTAACTAGAGTTTGTCAGATAATTTAGGAAATTACCACCAGGTGCCAGATTAACACCAATAACTGGAGGGAATATGAAATTTAAATTTTGATCAGTGCTCTTTTCAAATATCTAATTTAAGTTTTTATACTGTGCTTCAGAGTACATGTAACTTATCATTTAATTTGCTTACAAAAACTGCTCTATTACTCCTGTTAGGATAACATCAAACAGGGCACAATATAGTTACCTTGAAATTTAGGATGTTGTAGGTTGTTCTTTAAATTGTAACTCCACTGTGGTTCTAATGGTAAGCTACCATAGAGTCAGTTTCATAATTTAGGATCAGAGATTTGTACCTGCATCTTTTCTCCAGCTTGTAAACTGTAGTTCTTTTTCTCATCCACTATTTCAACATTCACTTCACCCTCCAGCACCTGAACGCTCGTGTTCCCGAGATCTTCACTCACAAAGTTTTCCAGAAACAGACCTGTAGATGTCACAACACCAGTGATAACTGGGTATCTGTGTGGTCAGCTTATTCCAGAAAAACAAAAGCAGAAAGACTCAAACCTGGAAAGTCAGCGATGAACACCACCTCAGTCTGGTTGTCTAAAGACCCTTCAATCTCCTCAAATTTAGTTCTCCATGGTGAAAGATCAACTAGCAGTGGCATAAGCCATGGATTGGGTCTGAATGGTGACCAATCGGCTTTTACGATGTCGACACGTGGGTCAAATATCCTATAGGACAGGACGAGAGCAATATTGAAGACATTTCTTCATTTTAGATTTGATGTCAGAAGTTTGGGTTGCCATTTGCATGCCTAAATCAGAGTAAATTTAACACACAATAGACTTTATTAACCTCTGCTGGAAGCGGTCATTGATGGACACCCAAATGTCAAAGTAGATCTCTGGATCTGAGATGTTGAAGCGTGGCAGATTTTCACTGAGGCAGGTTGCATACTGCTTCAACATGTCTCCGTGATCTTTCCATCTCCGGCTCTGAGTGAAAACCTGCAGCATATTGAAATTGCATAAGAACATAAGCATATAAAAGAGCACAAAAAT
>CAIGQV010019090.1:5409075-5432447 GCA_903798115.1 Danio jaintianensis
ATATATATATATATATATATATATATATATATATATATATATATATAATAAGCCTTATTTTAGGAATGTATTACATTGGATTTAAAAATTTCCTAAAACTTCTGCAAATAAGAGTTCAAATAATACTAATTACTTTTTTAGTTTAGATTACATAATTTAAAAATTAGCTATCCATTATTTTATCCTGTCTGTTTTTCAAGGCCCTGTCAATTTTATTTTTTAATTTTGGGCTTTTGTACAAAAAAGTCAGTATTTTGTAATGAAAACCTGTTAAGTGTTTATTTTATTGCACTTATATTATTGTTATTATTTAACAAAACAAAATTGAGAATTTTTGGTTGTTCACAATATTTTCTGAATTAATGAAAAGATTTGATGATGAAAAAGATTCCCCAACTTCTGACCACTTCATAGCACGCTTCAATCAATACTCGCTTTGTTTTCGATACAAACTAAACAAATCAGACTATATCCTTATACATTTTCACAATTAATACACATAAGCACTCAGACGACATGTAAACCTTACATAATCAGAGGTATATTAAAAGTATATTCCTAGAATGCAACGTATTTTGATAGCATTATATCCATACTATCTCTTTTTGCTACTGTTTTACTATAGTAATCCTTTGTTTACCTGCGTTCGCGTCACTCGGCTTTGGCTCCATGTTGCAGGTTATGAAACCAGTCTGCACTAACGTTAGAAAACGTTAAAAAATGACTGAAATATTGTCACATCGGACACAGGTAGACTTTAACACAGCAGACTGATGTACGTGTCCAACGGAGGACCAGCACCCTGAAAGGTTGGCTGTCCGCTGAAAGGTAGGGGGACTGCGACGATTTCTGGCCGCTCATTGGCTGGTTCTGTCTTAAGTCCCGCCCATCAATGCGTACTGGAAAAGAGCAGCGCCTCTAGTGGTCAAATAAGAGCACGGCAAGAGTCAAGAGTGGCTGTGGTTTGTTGGTGGGTTGCAACTTTTTTTAATTTCTATTTTAGAGTGAGTGAAAATATTTCAGCGGAATACCGGTCGTTTATGGTTTGTAATGAGTTTTATATGTCTTAAAATAAATGTAACTGTCTTAAAAAAAGAAAATTGGTATTTTTAAAGAGGAAAAGTCATGTTAGATGTTTCCTCCACAGACTTTTTACATTTATATTTATTTTCTTATTAAACAAAATGTACAAGTCAATTTAATTAATTAATAAATTAGCGAATGAATAAAATTGCTGTGTAGATAAATTAATTAACCAAGTTATTATAATGAAAAATAATATAAAGTGTTTTCTTTTTTGCGAGATACATACAAAACTAAACAATTGCATTTCAGTAGACATTAAAGTGGGTTTCAGTGTACTGAACAGCAAAGCCCATTTAAAGCCAATTTCTAGCATTGAAATCTGCAATTAAAATAAATAAATAAATAAACAAATAAATATAGAGTAAGACTGCAGTAAAAATGACATTTCTTTGGGTATAATCTTTCTTATGAAAACTTTTAAACAGAAATAAAAACTTACAGCAAAGTATAGACAAACCTTGATGTTAGATTTAAAAGGCTTAGACTCAAGGTTATTTTAGCACACTGCTTTCAGATATGCTTTAACTTATTGCTAGCCCACTAATTACAGGTCATGATTACAGGTTATTGGCATGTTTCTAGCATGTTTTTTCAAGCTGCTAACATGTTTTAACATATTAGCGTCTTTGACAGAATTAATTTTAGGTTGAAAAACCTAAAAAACTGTTGCTGACCGATAATGAGATACTGACCTACCAGCAACCAGATACAAACAAACAAATAAATGTAATATGGCATTAAGCAAGATTGCAGTAAAAATTTTTATATTTTGGGGATACGTCATTTCAGCATCTTTGACTGTAATCTGTTAAAAGTTTAGGTTGAAAAACCAAAAACAACCACTTAAATGAACACAACAAAGAAAGAAAGAAGAAGGAAAGAAAGAAAGAAAGAAAGAAAGAAAGACACAAACAAACAAACAAATAAAAACAAACAAACAAACAAACAAATGAATGAATGGACGAAAAAATGAACGAATAAATGTAACATGGCATTATGCAAGATTGCAGTAAAATTTGTTATATTTTGGGTGAGCATAAACGTTTAAATAATTAATAGCAAAAAGTAAAAACTGATTGCTGCATCTCCGCGACAGCAGGTGGCAGCAGCGCCCGCTGAACTCACAGACAGCCGTGACGTGGAGGAGAGACAGCTTCTGTTTGTCTCTGCTTTTGTTTTAAACTGCAGATCAATTTATTACACATTTAACAGCCGCTTTCCTTGTACAGCGACTAACAGCCAGTTTGTGTGTTCATTATACGACCAATGATGCATTTACACAGCGGTTGATGATCAGATTTGAGGGTGTGTGGTCAGTATTTTGAGAAACAGACGCGTGTGGTGAGTGTGTACAACAGACTGTTTGCTACTGTTTGTTCGGCTTTTAATGTAACTTACAGCCTCTTTTAAAACTAATAAGATAATGATGTTAAATGATATAACACTGAGACTGACTCATCGACATGAAGAAATCATTATAAGCAGTCAGTTAGTAGGGTAACATCACTGTTTCTGCACTAAACCATTAGACTTAGGTTGTACAGGACTTGTTTGAAAACAAGAATATGCTGAAACATTAATATAGGCAAAAGAACAAAACAAAAACGACATTATAAGTTAAGACGGTAAAAATAATAATAATTAATAGTTCTCATCATACTTCACTGCTTGGTGGATTAAATGAAGAGTTGCTTTGGCTTGCCAAAAAAATCGAAATATTGGATGAAGTCAGGTTCAAATAACTTTTTTTTAATTGTTTTGATAAAATATAGTCAAAGGTTTTTACCAATAGTCTTTTTTTTACTCTGTAATTCAATTAAGTGGAGATTTAGGGTTCATTGCAGGAAGACAAAAACAACTTCTGCAATACACCATCAGACTGAAGCATCACAGGACATATTTATATATTATACAATAACAATAATTTAGGCAAATTAATTTTAGATTATATAAATTAAGCAGTTTAAAGTGATCTCCTTCACTGCCTGCCATCTGAGTTATACATTTTGCTGGTGGTACTTTGCTCAAATGCATCGGTAATGCACTTATTTTGCTATGTCAGTGTTATTAACCCGTTTTCTAACGTGACTAAATAGGTAGTGTCTGTTTTTGTAGGCTGAATAATTATGGGTTCACTCGGGAGTCGTTTTCAGTCATCCCCCCGGGGCTCCGAGGAGACTGTGGAGCGGCAGTGCGCTGGAAACAGACACAGCTGTGAGTGCAGGAAGAGGAAACGCAGCTCGCGCTGTGAGTGTGACAGCGAGCCGGAAGAAGAGGACAGCCAGCTGGACACGCCACGCAGGTCAGAGAACAGACACTATGTTTGGGCTTGGTGAGATGTTGGGGTTTTTTTGACAGAAGAAGTTTCTTATGCTCACTGAAAACTACTCTCATTTGATCAGAAATAAATTAAAATGATCAAATATTAGTACAATTTATGATTATTGTTTTTTAGATGAATATATTTTAGTTTGCGATGTATTTTTGTGATGGCAAAGCTGAATTTTCAGCAGTCATTACACCAGTCTTCACTGTTGATTAAAAATATTTCTCATATGCTGATTCGACGCTTAAGAAACATTTCTGATTATTATCAGAAAATGTGTGATGAAGAACCTTTGATATTTAAAAAAAAAAAAACAACAACAACATTTATTATAAAATGAAACCATATCTAACCATATCGTTGCCTGTCTCTTTTGATTAATTTATGCATTCTCTCTAGATAAAGTTATTTATATTTCCAAACCTTTAAATGTTAGATATTTTTATTTAATTCAAATGGTTTATGGCCACTAACAAATATCTATCAAATTATTTTATTTTTTGTCACTGCTGCTGTCAGGGAATGTTTAGTTATTTGTTTGTAAATTGCTTTAATGTGGAAACTAAAGTTTAAACAAAATAAATTAAATAAAAAAGGAAATTAAATTCCATATTATAACCAGGATAACTACAAACTGTTCATGTTTAAATTTGTTCGTCTATAATATAATAATATAATAAATTATAATATTTTGCAAAACATATAAAAAAGGACTTTAAGTGGAATGCTAATGATTTTCCTCATTTACAATAAAAAATATCTTCTTTTGCACCCATTGAAAAAGCTGTACTTTTATATTAGTGTGTGGGAAAATAAAGGCAAAACAGGGACCAGCCCAGTACTGGCAAACTGATCATCGTTCCATTCACACGCACTGTCATTTTCTGAAACCGAATGGTCAAACCACCATGCACAGTTCTCTTTCCCATTTCCCATTAAAATAATATACAATAATAATACTGTAGCTGTCAGAATTCAAACCTGGATCGATTTAATACATTTATTTTCCTGCTGTTTCACAATAGTAGTGTGAGATGCAGTTACAATAACATGGAAAAAACAATGGCAATTTTTATTGTAAGCTTTTTTTCATTGAATCAAGTTTTATTTCTACAGATAATTTTTTGGCAGATCATAGATTATAGAATTGCATTCATTCAACAAATATAAAATCTTGTATAGGAAATATTTGTTAATTGAATAGTTGGAGGTGCTACTTGGTACACTTTATGATGTTCCTTGAAAAGAAAACATAGAGGAAAGGATCCAGGCAGCAGTTAAGCAAAGCCAGAGTCTTGCTGGTATCACCATAATCTTGACGGAAGGACTTCAGTTGGGAATGTGGATGAGATGTTTTAGTCAGAGCAGTAACTATATCAATCATATTGATGACATGCACAGGAGTCCAAAACAGAAAGAAAGCCACAACGACACTGACCACAAGTCTCTTTTTGTAAGTCCTTACTTTTTTTCCCTGTTTTCTCTGAGCTCTATTTAAACCTTTTGAGTTTCGACTCAAACCTTTATGCATCCAGAGATAACATGTCAACATGATCAAAAATGGGATGACAAACCCCAGCAGGATGTCAAGAAACAGTAAAGTCACTTCGACAGAGGATGAGTTGATTGTCCTCTGACATCTTTGAAATCCATTGTTGTCGTTGAGTCCTTGAGTGAAAAGTACTGGTAAAGCGAAAGCAAAGGCGAGAACCGAGATGCAGATCAGCTGAATGTGTCTGTGCCGTCGCTCCATTCTATGCAGAATCATCCTGTCAGCGACCCTAGACTTGATGACATTGTGATAGCGGTGAACACTCATAGACGTGACCGACAGGACACCGACAAACAGACTCCATTTACCCAAGAAGAACAGAATCTTACAAAACCACAAGCCGAGTTTCCATCCAAACCATATCCCATACAGCACGAAAGGAGCCAAGAAAAGAGTCAGAGTGTCAGAGACAGCGAGGTTGAGCATAAGCTTTAAGGTGAAACTCAGATTTTTGTTCCACTCACGAGCAATGCTGATGATTACAGTAATGTTGCTTGGCAAACCCACCAAACAACACAAACCCAGAACTACAGCAGGAGCGATCTTCTCTGATCCCACAGCAGTGGTGTTCGATGTGGAATTGAAGTCTAAATCTAACGCCATCATCAGATTTTGCTGTCTTCTGTTATTAGGCTCTTCTGTCACTAAATGACCAACAACAATTTGAAGAACAGGGACTTTTTTTTGACTCCTACGTATTTTAACTAAGACCACAACCTTGCCCTCACTTCCTTCTCTTCTCTTGCTTTTAGTACAAAGTTCTTTACAGCAGGTAAAATAATTATTGAACACAACACCATTTTTCTAAAAAATGTATTTCTAAAGGTGCTGCTGACTTGATATTTTCACCAGATGTCAGAAACAACCAAAGTATTCCATGCATACAAAGAAAACAAAATGATCTAGTTTAGAAAATAAGTTATGTGTAATAAAACAAATTGACACAGAAAAGAAAAGGACTGAACACATGTAGAAAGGGAGGTATAAAAAGGCATGGAAAGCCCCGAGATGGAAATCCCTCAGTAGTTATTCAGAAACCCTGCCCTTTGTCAGTGATGAGTATTAGCTGCTTCAGTCCCAGCTCCTACATTACCAGATCATGAAGATGAAACCAGGGTGGACATTTCAGCAAGACTATGATCGCAAACCCAGCCAAGCAAACTCTCAACTGCTTTCAGAAAAGAAAATAAAGCTGCTAGAATGGCCCAGACAGTCACCTGACCTGAATCCAATAGAAAATAATAACGAAAGATCAGAGTTCATAGATGAGAACCACAGAACCATCAAGATTTTAGACTCTGTTGAAATCTGGGAACAAAATCACAATTAGGACGCTATTTAAAAGTGTCCTGCCCTCTGGCGATGCTGGTATTACCAGTGTTGTCATACATTGATTAATGGTGTAAAAATGCCAGCACAATCACAATATAATATAATTATTTTTATTTTTATTTATTTTTTATTATTTTAAGGGGGGTGCACAGGAGATTATCTATACTTTTTTTCTCCCTACTTCTAGCTCTGTGCACTTGTAATGTTACATTACTATATTATCATTATAGTTTGAGTGGCATGAGCAGTATTAAAATGACAATACATGTTCATACCAATTATTTTTTGGACAAAAATTGCACAGACAAAAAGTCCAGCAGTTGATGCATTATGTATAAGATAATCTACAGTAAGATTGTCTTTTTTAAATTCTGCATGGCTCCTTCATGGAAGGCTTTAGTTTTAATTTAAATAAATAAAACTTATATAATTTTTTTGTGGGGTATACAGTATAATGGATAGTTTGTTTTTCCAGGATCTTTTGATCATTACAATGTTGAAAAGAACAGCATTCATTTGAAATATGAATATTATAATTGTCTTTACTGCCACTTTTGATCAGTTTAATAAGGCCACGCAGAGTAAAAAAGTTTTTACAAAACTTACAGTCTCCAAAATGTAAAGGTTTTCTTTTATGTAATGGATATTACTCATGTTTCTTTCTTTCGTTTCATCTGCATTCTTTTTGTCTGGTAACAGGAAGAAGTTAAAAAGCACCTCTAAGTACATTTACCAGACACTATTCCTGAATGGAGAGAACAGTGACATCCAGATCCGTGCTTTGGGGCAGGAGTGGAACCTTCATAAAATTTACCTCTGTCAGGTTAGTTCAGTTCAGCTAATAATGCTGTGCATACACGGGAAGCATTTTTTTCCTCTTTGATTTAAATATTTTCTTTCTCATATTTTCCCATTTTAAAACAGTCAGGCTATTTCTCCAGCATGTTCAGTGGATCCTGGAAGGAGTCCAACATGATGGTTATTGAGCTTGAGATCCCAGACCAGAACATTGACACTGAGGGTGAGGATTCTGGGAATGCGTTTTTAAAGCATTTTTGATGCAGTGAATAAATTTAAGTTGTTGTTTTTATATTTTTAACACCAAATCAAAGCTGTAACCTTGTGTTGTGGGAGCCATTTGTTTCATGTATGAAGTAACAAACTGTTGAAGGAAATGCAAGGTCCAATTCTGGTTGAGAAGTATCATTTTACAATTTTTAGCAAAATATATATATAAAAAAAACTGCACACATTAATTTTCGTTGATCAGTAATTACACGCGATGCAACATGATAAAAGCAAATCTTTTCCATGTTAAATATTTTTAGGCACTCATTGAAATACTCACTGGAAAATCTCTGGAGTGTTGATTGGTTTTTTTTTTACAGGATTTTTGTGACTAAGCAACTCGCAAAGTTTCTACATTTGTTTCTATTTCTTCAACGTTGTGGAACAAATGAACAGTAGCATAAACTAAATTAATGGCCACTGCATGTGCTGATTATGTGCTTTATTCAGTGTTGAATCATTTTACGTGACATTTATTGCCACCCTGAAAGCACCAGCATATAATTTGTCTCAGATCTTGAAATTAAAAACATGAGTTTTAGAAAAGTGACACAGTACAAATCAACAACATCAGTCACTTAGCATGTAGTTATAATTATGTTAATGAGGTTGAATAATTATTAATAAGTTTATAAATGTGCCCGTTTTTTAGGAAGTGCAGTTCGAGTATACTGTAAGTTTTTATTTTGATGCTATTTCAAAGGTTTCTGTTATTTCAGCTTAGTTTTAGTTCATTTCATTAATGGTTCTGTTAGTTTTAATTTTTATCAAAATGTGCATTAACACAGGGTGATGGAAACCCAGCTATTGACTAGTGTATTTAGACTGATTGACTAGCCTAAAAAGGTTTGTTTTAGTCTGTTTGGTATGTTTAGCAGAGCGCTGCATATAATTGTGAACAGCAGAGCAGTATTAGAAATTAAGAAAATGGGGGGAAACAATTTGGCCGTTTCTAATAATTGGGGGTTACAGTTCTGCACCAGTCATATCCTGATCTTGTTTTCTTCTCCATCTGCAGCTCTTCAAGTGGTTTTTGGGTCGCTCTACAGGGATGATGTTCTGATCAAACCGAGTCGAGTTGTTAATATTCTCGCTGCTGCTTGCATGCTTCAGTTGGTGAGTATCAGTGTTAAATACGGCATCATTACTATCAGATTCTATAAAGATGTAGTATTTATCTATGCAACGAAATAAATGCCCACAGCTCAATTTTTTTTGCAGTGTAAACAAAACTTGCTTGGTTTTTATATATTTAATTCAAATTATTGTTCATGGCTCTGGAGCGGGCTAGCTGCAAAGAATAAATCTCTGTAGTAGCTTAATATAGCCTACATTCATGCAACGAGTCATGGCTAAAATCTCAGCTCAATCCCTTATCTTGCTTTTGTGCAATACAAAACCCTTCGTTGGGTTATGAGCATGTTTGTTTTTGTGCTTTCAAATATCAACATCATTTGGCAAAATTTGCGTAGTGCACCTTTTAAAATATAAAACTGTCATTTGTTTTTAAAGTCCCCTTGAAATTTGTATTCATTTTTAAATATTTCCCAAATGTGATGCAAGTACATTTTCACAATATTTCCTATAAAGCAATTTTTTTATTTAAGGTAAATTTTATTAGCCCTTTTAAGAAATATTTATAATTTTTCAGTTAGCTACAAAACAAACCACTCTTATCCAATTCATTCATTAATTCATTTTCTTTTCGGCTTAGTCCCTTTATTAATCTGGGGTCGCCACAGCGGATTGAACCGCTAACTTATCCAGTATCCAGACGGATGCCCTTCCAGCTGCAACCCATCACTGGGAAACATCCATACACACTCATTCAGACACATACACTACGGACAATTTAGCCTACCCAATTCACCTATACCACATGTCTTTGGACTTGTGGGGGAAACCGGAGCACCCGGAGGAAACCCACGCGAACACGGGGAGAACATGCAAACTCCACACAGAAACGCCAACTGACCCAGCCGAGGGTCGAACCAGTGACCTTCTTGCTGTGAGGCGAACGTGCTACCCACTGCGCCACCGTGCAGCCACTCTTATCCAATGACTTTCCTAATTAACATAACTTGTTTAGTTCACTTAATTAGCCTAGTTAAGCCTTTGAGCTCTAAGCTTTCACTTTAAGCTTAAAACCAGTATCTTGCAAAATAACTAGTAAAATATTATTTAATGTCATCATGGCAAAGAGAAAAGAAATGAGTTATTAGAAATTAGTTATTAGAACTATTATGTTATGTTACGCAGCACTTTTACAGAATAATTTTGAATTCAGCTGTATGTCTATATATATCTAAAGTCATTGACTACTCTTACTGGCAGAGCTGTGATAATAACAAAAGGCTATTGGCTGTTTTTTAAAAGGGGGAGGAGCTAATCTACATCTCGCCTTGTCATGTTTCAGTTCAAATTACGCATCAAACAAAAATGCACATTTTTTGGTGGTACATTTGAAATTATAGCATCTTAGCAACCCTATAGCAACACCCTGATAGCCACCCAATACACATTTAGCGATGATTGTACTGATGTAAATTGTGTTTTTAGTTTTATTATTTTTATTATTTTGCTGTTTTTCCTCAGGATGGCCTGATCCAGCAGTGTGGAGAGACCATGAAGGAGAACGTGAATGTGAAGACCGTGTGCAGCTATTATAACTCGGCCACCATGTACGGCTTGGACTCCGTCAGGAAGAAGTCAGTAATCCTGTCAGAGTTTCATTATTCTCTAACACACTTGACACTTTACTGAGGCTGTTGCATGTTGCAGATGTTTAGAGTGGCTTCTAAATAACCTGATGACGCATCAGAATGTGGAGCTAATGAAGGAGCTCGGGTACAGTACAAATGCATACATCCGTCTCTGACCTCATATAAAGGATCTGTTGTTTAGAAATGGTCGATCTCATTGAACATCTGTGTGTAGGGGAGAAATTATGGAGCAACTCATTCAGTCCTCGGATCTGTTTGTAATGCAAGTGGAGATGGATGTGTACACGGCACTGAAGAAGGTAGGAGATGTGATGTTGTTATATAATAAATTCACTAAGAAAAACATTTGTATACAACCTGCTTCATGTTCATAGATTTTCAATGCTATTTCAGAAGCAGAAATGTTTTTAGTTTATTTTTGATAATGGAACAGTTCAAGAGTAGATTTCAGATAGTTGCTGATATTTCGAAATGTTTAGATGATTTAAGTAACATGCTTGATTTATTTCATGCATTAAATAAATATCATATTGAAAATGTATTAACTATAATTACATTTTATATACAATTAGTACATGCAATAATATTATTAGTATTGCAGCTTTTATTGAGATGTATTTATGTGACTACAATAAAAATAATCAAATAATTCTTTCATTTAAATAAAATATTTAAAATATTTTATGCTAAAATTTAAACATGATTTAATATTGTTATCAATAATGATTTAATAACATGGTTCCTATTCAAAGTATAAATATTCAAGTGCAATTTTTAAGATATATAAGATTTAATATGTATAAATATTGTGAATGGATTTTTTTAAAAATGAAACAAATGAATAAATACATGTTAGAATAATTTTATTTGTTCATAACCTGATAACATTTTAATTTTGGAGGAAAAAATGTTTTTGATGACACAAAACTAAATTAAAAGGTTTTTTACTAAAAAAAGAAAAAAAAAAATTCAGGAACAGAAGTTTCAAAGCTTGTACCTGCAATTAAAATAAGCATTTGTTGTGTTACTATATAATCCTAATGCATCAAATAAGTGTAAAGTGTGTGTGTATGCACAAAAATGCATATACAGTTGAAATCAGAATCATTAAACCCCCGTTTGAAATGTTTTTTTTTATATATATATATATTTCCCAAATGTTTAACAGAGCAAGGAAATTTTCACAGTATGTCTGATAATATTTTTTAATACTTATTTGTTTTATTTCGGCTAAAATAAAGCAGTTTAAATTTTTTTTTAAACTATTTTAAGGTCAAAATTATTAGCCCCTTTAAGCTATATTTTTTTTCATAGTCTACAGAACAAACCATCATTATTCAATAACCTAATTAACCTAGTTAAGCCTTTAAATGTCACTTTAAGCTGTATAGAAGTGTCTTGAAAAATATCTAGTAAAATATTATTTACTGTCATCATGTTAAAGATAAAATAAATCCGTTATTAGAAATAAGTTATTAAAACTATTATGCTTAGAAATGTGTTGAAAAAATCTTCTCTCCGTTAAACAGAAATTGGGTAAAAAAAATAAACAGGGGGGCTAATAATTCAGGGGGTTTAATAATTCTGACTTCAACTGTATGTAGTGAATGAGAGGTCACTTATGAACATTGAAACTAATTTTTTTATTTTTATTTTTTTATTTTTATTTTATTTTTTTAGTGGATGTTCTTGCAGCTTAATCCATCTTGGGATGGTCCAATCAAACAACTTCTGCTGGATGCAGACGCCTGGCTGTGTAAAAGAAGAAGTGGTATGTTTCATATATAGAAATAAATGAATACATTTCTATAATCTTCCCCTAACTGTCACTCTCACTCAGATGCTGGAGAAGTGGAGCCATTTCTGAACACAGATGATGGGATGCCCTTTGTCTCCGTGTTCAGACACATCCGCCTGCAGTACATCATCAATGACCTGGCCTCGGCCCGCATGCTTGAACGGGACAACATCCTACCTCCCGGTCAGATTCACAGAAATCACATTAAGCCATTTAGATTCACAATAATTTTTTTTCTTTATTATATTATATTTGTATTGTTTTTATATTTATATATTGTAATGCATATTGTATTTTCCTATGAAAAAGAAAAAAACCCCAGCTCAGATTATATATAAAACAGGACTACCCCAAATAAAACACATCAGAAAAAGGGCTTAAAACATTGCTTATTTTTCAGATAATAACACAGTTACAATATTCCTTTTAGCATGATAGGGCAAAGACTAGGTTCCAAATAATCCAAAAATGTTCAGTTTTTTGTGTAATACATAGGTAAGATGTTCCAGGGGAATTAACTCAAAAATTATCTTGTGCCAACCTTTAAGTGATGGAGATTTATCAGTCATCCAATTAAGTAAAATCTTTTTTTTCTGGCAGCAAAGGTTAATATTCATTCATTCATTTTCTTTTCGGCTTAGTCCCTTTATTAATCTGGGGTCGCCACTGGGGTCGCCACAACTTATCCAGCATATGTTTTACGCAGCGGATGCCCTTCCAGCTGCAACCCATCACTGGGAAACATCCATACAACATCCATACACACTCATTCACACACATACACTACGGACAATTTAGCCTACCCAATTCCCCTATAGCGCATGTCTTTGGACTTGTGGGGGAAACCGGAGCACCCGGAGGAAACCCATGCCAACACGGGAAGAACATGCAAACTCCACACAGAAACGCCAACTGACCCAGCCGAGGCTCGAACCAGCGACCTTCTTGCTGTGAGGCGAACGTGCTACCCACTGCGCCACCGTGCAGCCCCAAAGGTTAATATATTATACAATTTCTTATTAGCCGATGAATAAAGAAGCATTTATTAGGTATACCCAAAATCAATGAAACTGGGTCCAAATCCAGCTGCACGTTTAAGATCTTTTCCATTTCCCCCAATAACAAAGACCAATACCTTTGCAGTCTATTACATGACCACATACAATGCGTTAAAGTAATTGTTGTTATTTTAATTAATCATGGAGCCCTAGTCATAAGTAAGGGCATTAAATTATTAATATTTAACCTAATGGATAATATTTATTTAATTTTACACGTATTAGATTAAATCTGCAACAACATTTTGTTTTATTGTCTGAATGTATAATTATGCAAACACACAAGAAGACTTAAAACCACTTCTATAAAGCTATATTCTAAACAAATGGCAAGCAAAATGGGATCAGTGCTCAAAAATACAAACTTTTGTAAATCCAGCCCTTGTGGGAAGAAAATCTATTCTTTTAACGCGAGACATGATGAGGTTGTTTACACAAGATGCTGTATTGTTGGACACACAAGACTCATTTATTACAGTATTTGTTCATATTAGTATTGAAAATACAGTTGCTCATTGTTAGTTCATGTTAATTCGCGGTGCATTAGCTAATGTTAACAAGCATGAATTTGGATTTCAATAATGCATTAGGAAGTGTTAAACTATGATTATTAATAAATGCTGTATTGTTCATAATTTTTTCATGTTAGTAAATACATTAACTAATGAAATCTTATGGTAAAGTGTGACCATAAATTGTATCATTTTTTTTTTTTTTGCCAGAGAAGATGATATGGAAATAAACCCAAACTCTCTCTGTGTGTCAAGCACACAAGAAAATTACTCTTCATGACAGGCTTCTTGTTCTTTAATACAGGATGAACTTAATTCTAAAAGAAATGTGGAGGATAACAGAATGATTGACAGGGTACACAACTAAGCAAAAGAAGAGTTCCTTAATGAAGAAACAGTTTGCCTACACCTCTTTTATACACTAAAAAACCTTTTTCTTGACAAAAAGACTACATACTTTTAGGAGGTAGTATAAGTAGGCAAATTAGGAGATTAGTGTGGCAGATATTAACCTGACGTTCACTTTTGTCTTTCATTTTTCAGAGTGGCTGAGCTCTGTATACAAGCAGCAGTGGTTTGCCATGCTGAGGACTGAACATGATAATGATAACGGGTGAGAAAACGTCCAAACGTCCTGCACTGCTAAACATTAAACCTGTGTTTGAATTGCAAATGAGCCAATCTGATCGTTTCAGACCACAAGAGGCCAATAAAGAGGAGTTTGAGCTTAACAGTATGCGCTGTGGACGTAAACTGACCAAAGATGGAGATGTGAGTTGACTCTGGCTTTCCTGCTGGTTTTTTAGCCATTGGATGAAATGCATGATGGGGTTTTTGGTTATTTTTACAGTATTGTTGGCGCTGGACAGGGTTTAATTATGGTTTTGACCTGCTGGTGACTTACACAAACCGCTTTATAATCTTCAAGAGGAACACGCTGAGCCAGCCGTGTGGAGGAGCTGTTAGCTTACAGCCACGACGACACCTAGCGTACCGGTGAGATGATGTTTATTACGGTTAATTACACATTTAATACAGTGTAATATCATGTAAGGAATGAGAGGTCAAAGATGACAGTATACCACTTTAGTTGAACAGAAATAATGATGTTTACTTGTAATACTTCAAGTTTGTGTATTTCATGTTTCTTAATAATAAAAGTATATTAATTATAAAAGTACATGTAATTTTAAAGTAAATCTTTTTATCTAGCTTAAAATAGCTTTGGAATATCAAAGGGTTATTAATGAATTGTAATAAATATTTACAAACATTTTACTATATTATTTATTTAATTACTCAGATCATACCAAAATATGATAGAAAATACAATGTATTTGATTTATATCATTGTGACAAAGCTTATTACTATGGCAGCACTTAAGATTTCCATTCCCATTTTATCATACATGAAGTTATTACAAAAATATACATACATTCATGGATGTGTGTATATATTACAGTATATTACACTGTTAATGAATATATATTAATATTATATTTGTACAATTGTTTTTAATTTCATATTTAGCAAAGTGGAACCACATATTAGCCTATTAATATTATTATTATATTTGTACAATAGTTTTTTATTTTATATTTAACGATGTGGGAACCATGAAAATTTAATATAATATTAATTTATGATGATGTTTTTTTCTAGATTGCGCCTTGCTTCATTCGACAGCAGTGGAAAAGTGGTTTGCAGTCGCTCAACAGGCTACCAGCTTGTAACCCTCGAAAAAGACCAGGTAAAACCTCTGCCATATTGTCCAATACAGCATTTCATTTATGGCTTGATCTCAGCTGACCTGAACTGCTGTGTGTTTTACAACGGCAGGAATATGTGGTGATGAATCTGGACAGTCGACTCTTGTCTTTTCCTCTATACGTTTGCTGTAACTTTCTGTACACTTCACCATCCAGCGAGAGGAGAGGAGAAACAGCCGAACCAGAGAGCAGCGCCCGCACTGTGTCCTGAGTCTTTAACATTCATCGCACTTTCAGAGCCTAATGTATATTATTTTTTTTTCTGTCTTTTTATTTGTGTCCTTCGTTTGTAAATAGTCAGGTGCCTTTTAAATAATTTGCTACAGGTCAAAAGTTTGGGGCTTTAAAATAAGCATATTCTGCTCACCAAGGTTGCATTTATGTGATCAAAAATACAGTAACAACTGTAAAATTGTGAAATATTGTTCTAGTTTAGATTAAGTGTTATCTTATTGAATGTAGTTTACAATTATATAGATTCCTGTAATTCAGATTCTTCAGTGTCACATGATCCTTCAGAAATCATTATAATATTCTGATGTACTGTTCTATTATTAATGGTCCTCGATCATTAATAATGATTTTTATGATTGCAGATGTTTAAAACATTAGCAGTTTTCCAGTTTTATACTGTTGACCGATTTAATGCAAATTATCAAAACAAATAATTTAATAGCACTTTTGAATGGTATTGGATCAGTTTTCACAAAGATATGAAGCAGCCCAACACTGATGATGATGATAATAATAAATGTAATGTAATAAGAAATGTTTTCTGAGCAGCAAATCATCATATTATAATCATTTCTAAAGGATCATGTGACACTGAAGACTTTGAATCACAAGATTTTTAAATATTTAAAGTACATTCAATAAAACAAAGTAAATTGTAATTGTAATAATGTTATTACAGTAGTTTTACAGATTTTACCGTTTATGATCAAATAAATGCAGTCTTTGTGAGCCAGAATAGGCTTCTTTTAAAAAACATGAAAATGAAAAAATCTGTGACCATTAATGTATATACATCAGCATCAAAGCTAAGAGGAAATGCTCTTAGTCTTGTACTTCGATTTCCGTTTTGTTTATATTTGTTTGGAAGTTTCATATACTGTATTTATGCATATATAATGTTAGGCTGCTTGTTAATTGGTCAGGCATTCCCAGATTCTTTTAAAATTAACATAAATAATGAAAAAGACTGAATATATCGATTTTGTACTGTTAACAATCGTCTGAAATTGGTGCTACAGTAAAACACATGGTCGTTGTCTGTCAATGCATGCTGATGTAGGAACAGTGAAGGTTTAACTAGCATGTGTTGGTTTACCGACAGGGCATTTTATTAAGCTATTTCCACCGGTGTCCAATGAAGCAGTACAGATTGTCAAAATTTATACACTGTGTCTTTGGTTAAATGTAGATCTTGTTGGACCAAACTACAGTATGATTCTTACAACAACAACAAAAAAGTACTTTAAAACAGCACTGATAAAGTTGTTCACTTTTTGAGATTGCAGTGTAAAAAAACTTTTCATTCACACTTCAGTGCAAGTAATAAAAGACTGGTCTGAACAAGATTATTTGTCTTTTTTTTATTTTGAAATAATTATAGTCTTAATTTAGAATACATACAATAATTGTTCATATACAGTGGGGGAAACATGTCATGTTTTTTTTCTGGGAAAAATATTGTAATGGACCTGTTGACATAGAATTGAACCAGATTTTGGTAAAAATCCAAACATAAAAATATAACAAAACAAAAAAATTCGTAATTGTAATGACACAATGATAATGTACTGAACTACTTTATTTAAAAGTCTTTTTTGGTGATAAAAGCTTAAAGATGCCTCTCATATTGAGAATGAAGTCACATGAATTACATGAGTTTTTCACAGATTTCAACAGAGTGTAAAAATCTTGATGGTTCTGTGGGTCTCGTCTATCAAATCTGATCTTTATTTTCTATTGGATTCAAGTCAGGTGATTGGCCGGGCCATTCTACAGCTTGATTTGATTTTTCTGAAACCATTTGAGAGTTTCCTTGTCTGTGTTTTGGATCATCGTCTTGTTGAAATGTCCACCTTGTTTCATCTTCATCCTCCTGGTAACGTAGATGTTGGACTGAAGAAGCTCATATTTATTTACAGTGACAAAGGGCAGAGGGTTGCTGAAGAACTACTGAGAGATTTCAGCTGCTGTCAGGGCTTTCACTGCCTTTCTACACCTCCCTTTCTTATAAAATTTACTTTATGTAGTATAGTATTATATTATATACAATATAAATTATTTTAGAATGCATTTAATATATACACACACAAAACAATTTATATTACCATATTTATTGTTGAAAATATTTTAATGTTTTATCATTTATATTACCGGTCACACTTTAAAATAATGTTTCATTAGTTAATGTATTTACTATCATGAACTAAGTATGAACAATACTTGTATAGCATTTATTAAACATAGTTCAATAAATGAAAGTCATGTTTGTTAACATTGGTTAATGCACTGTAACATGAACAACTTTATTTCGGTCCTAATTAACATGAACAAATACTGTAATAAATGTATTGTTCATTGTTTGTCCATGTTAGTAAATGCATTAACTAATACAACCTTATTGTAAAGTGTCACCATATTACTTATACAAGTAATATTTTACACTATATCGCTGTGAATATTTTTTGGTGAAACTCCATGTTTACCGGTTTCCATGAGACTCACCCTATGTTTTGCTAGATGACCCATTGTTATTCCACAATCAACAAGGAGCAAGATGGTTTCATCACATTATTTATTGTCTGTACAAAAGCCACAAACAATATGGACAGAAATCAGCACACGCCATTCGTCAAAATGCCACAACAAGCAACCTTCATTTAGCAAACTCACAAGTCCACAAGAAGGCTTTCCTTCACTGAGGTATAGAGTTCAGGCTGTCCTTCAGTCTGCGTGTCATACTGGGCAACAGATTTAGATGTTCGTCCACACAACTGCCCACACAGCTGTCCATCAGTGCCCGAACTGCAGGCTCCTTCGCCCCAGAGTCAAACAGATCCTTCGCCTTGTCACTGCAGTGCATTGTACACCTCGATAGACGGTCCTGCGGGTGAATAGAAAGAATATATCTTTTATGCTTTTTGTCAAGATTCATTAGGTCTCAGGTGTCTCGAGAATGTGTCTGTGAAGTTTCAGCTCAACATGTTACTGGTCATTAATTATAGCATGCAGTAAATGGTCCCTTTTGAGTGGATGCTGTTGTGTCTCTCTTTACATGCAAATAAGCTGATGCTCCCAGCCCCCTTTCCAGAAGAGGAAGGAGTCTTTAACCTACTGCACAAGCTGTAGTCTAATAACAACAAACAAATCCTTAGAAAAAGGCTATTTTTAACCATTTATAAACTGTTTTCTGATCACAGAGACAGGAAGTGAGCACACAAAGTCATCTGTCAGACACTACACCTATGTTTTCATCCAAAGATTCCAAAAACTTGGAATATCGCATAAAACACTTGTGAATAAAGCACTGTTTCCATCCAATGAATCAAAGAGAACAAAATTGTCACTTTCCCAAAAAGAAAAATGGAACTTTATGCACTAGGAGAAGCCATTGTGAACCTTTTTTCTTATATAATAAATTACTTGCGCCTCAAGAGATGAAGACGAAATGCAATGAATGCAGTCATAACTGGCTTTTCCTTAGGATCGTAATTGCATCAAAACAGTTCTGGCAGGTAATAAAATGAACCACTTTGATGACAGTTTTTGGCTGAGGAATTTTAGAATGACCAAAACAACATTTCAGATGTTTTACAATGTGGTCGGTCTGCTGGTTTGTTTATTAATGTCAGCCCATCATGCACCAGTTCAGACAGATTGCCATTGCGTTCAGACAAAGCAGATTGCCATTGCGCTGTATAAATTGGCATTTTTTGACTGACTACGCATACCTGTTAAAACAAAATCCCATGACTTTTGATGTGCATGTTGGAATTTATTTGGTAAATGTGTTTCCATCGTAGTTTATGTGCATTTTTTTTCACATTAAATAAAAAAGTTTATCCTACCAAGTTGTGCGCATAAATTTTTTATGCACATTTTCCAGATTTATTAATATTTACATCGTGGCTTTTCAATTAAGCATTTATATATATATATATATATATATATATATATATATAGCTACAAAATACAGGTATAAAATATAGATATAAAATGCATGTGCTTGTGTGGCTGGTGTGTGTTAAACTGAGATCTTCATCTCAATTATTTAAATTCAGGATATTGTGACATGTACATTCCTGTACAATAACCCAGGGCTACGAATGAGGGGTCTGAATTCATTCATATCATAAACAGTGTTTGATGATATAGATAACAGGTCCCCTATAAATGACCTGGGTGGAGCGGACTGACCTGAAACTGCTCGAGTTCACTGGTGACCAGACCTTGGGCTTTAGCCAGAGGTGCGTGGCAGCGCTCGATACACTGATGCACCTGATTCATGTTGTTTCCAGGATGCTCACAACACTCGGCACTGCAGCGGAACATGCGGCCCTAAAAGATCCAACAGATATTTACTTGATAAATCTTTGATTAATAAGTGGTTCAAAAACTTTGGTCAGAACAGTAAATAAATGGGAAATAATAATAATTAATGACTTTACTGCAGATTATCAGACGTTGACCTGACATGTCAGACTGACAGCAGTGCCACTATATAGTGCAATTTTGAGTTAATATCTTGCTATTTATATTTCTAATGCTGCAAGAAAGCCAATAAATTAGCAATTGTGGGAAATTCTGTGACAATACGGAAAAAAACCTGACTTTATTTCTAGCAATTTTTTGAATGAAGGCTGCAAATGTGTCAAATGGAATTTAATTCAATATAATTTGTTGAGACAAAGCTGAACTTTCAGCATCAGTGCCGCAGTCTAGTCTTATATGGTCCATCAGAAATCCTTCTAATAGGCTAAATAATATGCTCAAGAGTGAACATAATTAATATGATCAGTGAACACCTAAACAGCTTCATATTTTTGCAAAAATTGAACTCATTGCTTTCAGGACTCAGGAGAAAAGTTTATTTAAAACAATGTTTTGTAAAAATGTAAGTGACACATCCGAGTTATTTAATGCATCCTTGCTAAATACAAAAAAGATTAATTTAATAATAAAAACTACTGTCCCCAAACAGACACACTCACTTTCTCTCTCTCTCTCTCTCTCTCCCACAAACACACACACAAAACACACTATAACCTTGAAAATAGATATTCCCATTCATTATGACCTGTGTAATTCCCATAAAGAAACAGGATTCATAGAAATCTCTCAGAAATACTCAGCATCGTGTCTCTCTCACAGCTCAGCCACGTCTGCTTTTACGTTTTAAGAAATGTAGAAAATGAGGTTAACCTGCATCTTTCGGATGTGCTCTTTCTCCAGATTCTGCACCATCTCCTCCACTGCATTCTGCACTCGAGCCTGCTGAGCTTCTGCCATTATATTATATACAGTTTCCTCTTTAACCAACGACTCTATAAAACCATCAATCAAAATCAACACGTCTGACTAACCAAGACTGAAATCATTACCAAACAGTTTAAATGTATCTTGCTGAAATGAAACCAAATTGCAACAATTCGGTAACACTTCAGTAAGGTCACCTCCTACAACACCTAAAGCATGCCGCTACTATAAACACGCCACATCCGTTTCCGGGTCCGTACTTCATCCAAAGGGCGAATCTGCGGCTGCTGCACTTCATGCACTTGTTTTACGCACTTTATTCCCTTTCCACATGCTTTTAACTTCCAATCTTGAGGGTTAAAGAGGTGAGATTTGTGGCGTTTTGACAGCTTCGTAAACGTGGACGTGACGTGCATGATGATGGTGTAACTTCTTTAACATTTGTTTTTGATGAGACTTTGCTCTGCATGGCTACGTCAGTTATTATCAATGCTGTTAATCAAATGTTAACGTTTCATTGTTGTTGTTATCAGTAAGTTAGAAGGCTGTCAAATTTTTAAATTGGATTTAACTTACTCAAACTTGACGCGCAGAATACAAAATTAAGTCGAAAAAAAAAAAAAACAACAACTTTTTTTTGCTAATGAGCCGAAAAGCAGAAGTATACAAAACTTGCTTGGGTTGCAGATTTTATAACGCAATTTTAATAAACAGCATTTAATTAGGCATAAAACTGTATTTTAACTGACAGGTGGAACCCTTTATTTCAACAAAATGAATGTACTATATTTCAATTAATTTGTATATATATATAAATTAATATATAAATGAATTACAATTCAAAATAACTGGAATTGCTGAACACTTGCTAAACACTAAAATTCAAAGTTTTTTCAATAGCAGTTTAAACTTCAAGAATCATAAAATGCATCGTAGTTTCTCTGATGTTTTAATATTGTGTTCACGTTGCCTGAAAACAAGCAGCTTTTTCATGATTACAGCTCATACTGTGTTGTAAAATCACTGTCTGGGCCTTTGAGTTAAAAAGGTTTACAGTTAGTAATATGCATGTCATCAATCACATTGTTGTTTTAGTAATGTATTTAAATTTTCAACTAGTTCTTTGTAATTTGTTATGAAAACACAGGAAAAGCTATTACAAGTATTCATTTTTATGGAAGAAATGTCTTCATTGACCAGAAAATAAAATATGATTGATGGTAGCAATCTGCATGATATGTTTTGTAAATCTTTGTGTGTAAATGTATCCAACACCTACTTTCATTTCATTTGTTTTCCAGATGTTAATATTTGGGAAACACTAAATCCTTAGAATGGCTCTGAGACACCTGTCAATGAAGGCTTTCCTTTTTCTCGGCCTTTGTCAAATTGGACGAAGGGGATTTGCCTCTGCCCCTGAAGTCAGAGAAGCGCCCAGGAAAATCGGTAAGCATTCATTTGTTTTATAAGAACTAAGGTATTAAAGACTTTTAGCTGTATAGCTGAAGACAAAATTATTATCCGTCCTGTGAAATCTTCATTCTTTTAATTTTTTTCCAAGTGTTATTTAATGGAGAGAAAAAAAAATCAAAAACATTTTTTAAACAATAGTTTAAATAACTAATTTCTTTCATCTTTGCCATGATGACAGTACATAATATTTTACTAGCTATTTTTAAAGATAGTAGTATTCAGCTCAAAGTGCAATTTAAAGGCTTAACTAGGTTAATTAGGCAAGACATTGGTTTTTTGAGGCCAATAAAAAATATTAAGGGGGCTAATAATATTGACCTTAGCATATATTTTTGATTTCAGCCAAACTAAAAGGAAACAAGAAAAAAATATAGTAGGAAATACTGTGAATTGTGTCCTTGCTCTGTTTGATTGTGTTGATAATTTGTAGCCTGTGAAATTTATCAAATATGATCCAGTAGGTTCTATAGGTTTAATGGGTGTGTTTGGTGGGATCTGCTCTGTTAAATGTTTCCTTTTCAGCAATAATTGGAGGTGGTATTGGAGGCACGGCAGCAGCATTTTTCTTGAGGCAGGAGTTCGGACCTGCTGTGAAGATCGAAGTGTTCGAGGCAGGGACTGTCGGAGGTCGTCTGGCCACTGAGAACATTGGAGGACACGAGTATGAGACAGGAGGATCCATCATTCACCCGCTCAACCTGCACATGAAACAATTTCTGGAGAAACTCGGTCAGTATCTACTTCTCTCTTTAAAGGAATAGTTCACACAAAAAATTTAATTTGTTGTTAGTTTACGCATCCTCAGTCCATCCAAGATGTATTGGACTTTTTTCCTCTTCAGAACAACATTAACCCTTGTGTGCTGTTGGGGATGTTTTCATCCACTCTGGGGTGATTTCGAGTCTTAATTTGGCCACAACATTCTCTGTGTTTCAGCAAATGGAATGATTTTGGTGACAAATCCTATTTTATAAATCTTATTATATATTTGAAAAAAAGAAAAAAGCTCAACAATACACTCCTTTTCCCTCTTGGGAAGAGGTAAAATTAGTATTTTTTTGTTGATCATCAGTTGCAGTGCAAAAAAAGATTAGTTTATGGCTTTGGAGTTATATAAAGTATTGTGTGCGTGCCCGTGTATGTGTGTGTGTGTGTGTGTGTGTGTGTGTGTGTGTGTGTGTGTGTGT
>CAIGQV010019090.1:5432457-5450565 GCA_903798115.1 Danio jaintianensis
GTGTGTGTGTGTGTGTGTGTGTGTGTGTGTGTGTGTGTGTGTGTGTGAGAGAGAGACGGACAGACAGACAGACAGAGAGACACCTTTGTGCATTTACCTTGATACATTTATGCACAAACACTATAATTTGCTGTTTTACTCCATATAAAAGCCAGAAACGTTTTTGCACAGGCCTGTCTAAAGGGTTAATGGTGCCCCAGCTGATGATTAAATGATTAACAGTAAAAATTACAAATGTTACCTATTCCCAACAGGGAAAACCACAAACAGTCATTCATTCATTTTCTTTTCGGCTTAGTCCCTTTATTAATCTGGGGTCGCCACAGAGGAATAAACCGCCAACTTATCCAGCATATGTTTTACGCAGCGGATGCCCTTTCAGCTGCACAAACAGTCATGAATGCATAATTATTTGGTGTCATGGCTTTGCAATCAAAAAATGTGGTTATAATGGAAGTCAATGGGGCAAAAACAGCCACAAACATAACAAAAGGGTAGTAAATTTGAACAATACACAAGGGTTAAAAAAGTTTCTTGGTATTAATTCATGAAAAGCAATGATTCAGCCTCTGTGAGGGTAAAAAAGACGTACGGGTAAGACTGAATTAATACCTATGGCTTTTAATGGTACATTGAGGTATTTCTGAACGGTTGGTCTGTGCAAGACCAGTCAGACCAATCATTTAACTTCATAAGAGACGGGTTTTGTTTGCATATATTGTTAATCACACTTTATTTTAAGGTAAAATTTTCCTTATTAACAAACCATTAATTGAGCCTTTTAGCTCAATAAAATACTAATTTGCTTCTTATTAATAGCTAGTCATAATTTTTAGGTATTGGGTAGGATTAGGTATGTAGAATACGATCACACTCTGTAAGTACTAATAAACAGCCAATATCTTAATAATAGGCAGGTAATAATGAGCAAGCAGATAATAGTGAGAATTGGTAAAGAGTTAAACTAAAGTGTTACATTTTATTTATAAATGTTTTTACTCTCAAAGACAATAAAAGTTGACATGCATCTTATGAATCACCAAGGAGGATGTTTTCAGCTAAACATCTTCTTTTAATGTTCTATTGAAGACTACATCTACAAAAATTCATCTACATCTTGGATGGCCTGAGGCTGCGTTTACACTAGTGTGTTTTTTGTTTTAAAATGACATTTTACTTTTTTAGACTGGCATTTTTACTCCATTTCACAAAAAAGGCAGGTCTTCGTCCACCCTATACAACTTAAAGCGCATGATACATGACCATTCATGCTCACAGTTCACACATATTTTGCTGACATTCATTCTTCCTGTTTTCCTGTTGTGTAGTCAGAGAGCGATTGTGGATAGCCATGCCTCCATTTTCAAAATATTTGGTTACGTAATAAATGTATTTGATCTTATTATTATTATTATTATTATTATTATTATTATTTATTGAACAACAAAATCATAAGTCCAAAGCAGTCGAAAAGTAAGTGAAAAATGATTTTGTTGTTTATCTTCCCTTATCCAAAGAGGACCAACACATTAACTACCCCTGAAGCACTTGGATTTTGGATTATTATTTGCGTTTCAGTTTTTGTTTGTGTACTTGATGTTAAGTGTTGGTATTTATTGTGTTAAGTGTGTCATTCTTGTTATATGTGAAGCACCATACCATGTCAGAATGAATTGCCCCAAGGGGATTAATAAATCTTTAAACTAAAAAAAGGCTGTATTTTGGTCTATTTAACCTAAAATGGAACACCAGTGTTTTCAAACTAAAATGAGGTCTTCTGCTTTTTTTTAAATTCCCAGTTTTGATGGGTTGAAGATTGCCGGAGGAGTCGTGTTGAAGCCAGGCATAACTAACAAAACTTATTTTAAAACAAAAACACACTAATGTATTACCAAGATATTTAAATGGTGCCTGAAGGTGAATTGAATTTTTCTGTGAATTATCCTTTTATTGTTTTGTGTTCTCCAAAATGCACAATTGGACAGTTTAAATGTAATTTTGCATGTTATATTGTCTGATCAGGTCTGTCTGCTCGTGCTGATGTATCTTCTAAAATGGCGATATTTGATGGGAAGGAACTGACCTTTGAAGAGAGCGACTGGTTCTTAGTGAATTTCATACGCATGCTGTGGAGATATGGACTTAACTTCATTCGAATGCATATGTGGGTGGAGGGCATTTTGGACAAGTTCATGAGGTTTGTCTGCTGTGGCTGCCTTTCATTTAGTGAATACAAATTGCATCTTAAAGGGACAGTTCACCCAAAGCTTAAAATTCAGTCATCATTTACTCACTCTTCACTTTTCACAAAGCTGTTTAAGTTTCTTTCTTCTGTTGAACACAAAGTTATTTTGAAAAATGTTCCAATAACAAAGGGTATATTACAGCTTTGCAGCAACATCAACATGAGCAAATGACTGAATGTTCATTTTTGTGTGAAATAACCATTAAAGGTCGTTTTTTTCTGTGTTCTCTGTAGGATATATCAGTACCAGCAGTACGGCTACTCGTTCTCCAGCGTGGAGAAGATGCTGCATGCCATGGGTGGAGACTCGTTCCTCACTCTGGTCAATCAGACGCTGGAAGAGGCCATGCTGGCTGAGGGCTTCTCTCAGGTCTTCCTCAATGACATTGTAACGCCCGTCACACGAGTCAACTACGGACAGACTGTTCGAATCAATGGATTTGTAGGTATGGAAATGTAGATATGAGGTTATCTGGATATTTATTTAAGGATATGTAATATGTTAATAGTATTTACTATATAGTTTGTTTTGACATAATATATGTGTGTGTACTGTGTATATTTACTATGTATATATAAATACACACATGCATGCATATATTTGAGAAAATGTTTATATATATTTGGATATAAAATATATATGTATGCAATACAAATTATATATAAATTTTAATATCTATGTAATAAAATAGTTTTGTATAGTTTGGTTTTATGTATGTATCATGTGTGTGTATATGTGTGTATATAAATATATATATATATATATATATGTCAACTAAATTTTAATAAAATCTTTGCCCAGTACTAATATACTTTTTTTTTTCAAGCTAGTTATTTACATAAATTTTCCTTTTTGTTTAAATAATCACAGCATGTTTTGTAATTATTTACAATGCATTTTGTTCTTCATAGCTAGAATATTACTAATAGTAACTCTACAGCTGAAGCGGTTGGGAAGCACTGATATTATGTAATATATGTTTATTATTCTCTTTACAGGTGCTGTTTCTCTAGCCGGAGCCAGCTCAGGTTTGTGGGCAGTGGATGGAGGGAATAAGTTGGTTTGTTTTGGTCTTCTGTACCACAGCAAAGCTGAAGTTGTTCCAGCTCGTGTGACTGCCATCTCCATGAAGACTAGACCGTCCAAAACTGGTACAATTCACTTTGAACATTATTGTAAATTTTTTAATGTATCATACACACTACCATTCAAACATTTGTACATAAAAAAAGAGATTTTATTTATCAAGGATTCAGTAAAAAGTGACAGTGACAATATTTATAATATTACAAAAGGTTGCTTTATCTTGTAAATTATGTTCTTTTGCACTTTCTATTCATCTGCGAATAGAAATATAGATATAGAGAATGGAACAGAAAAATATTAAATGTCAAATTAATATTATTAATCATTCTGAAAGATGCTGACACTGAAGAGGGCAGTAATGATGCTGAAAATGTAGCTTTACATCACCAGGATTAATTACACTTTATTAATTATTGAAATAGGTTATTTTAAATTGCAAAAATATAAAACTGTATGAAAAAGTAGTTTACAGTTTTTGTTATTTGAAACTTGGAAACAAAAGCAATGAATTCAGCAATCATGCTAACATGAAAAAATGCTAGAATAATAAAATGCCTGTGCCAAGCCTGTTCATATAAAAGACATATAAAGGAGATAACTACATTTCACTGCTGCAAACTGTGTGATCTTGTCAATATTCAGGCTATGTATAGTGGTAATATCAGCTGGCTCTCTGGTAGATTAGACAACAGGAGTAGTAATGTTACTTTAACAACACTTATCTTTCTAGAATGGAAATTTAGCTAAACATCTTAAACTAGGGCTGCATGATAAATTGAAGTTAAATTGAGATAATAATTTAGCAAAAAGCTGGTTTTGTCATGCACATCTCGTCAGGGATCACAGCTCTGTGATCAGTAGTAAATCTCCTCCGAAGGGCAGAGGGCGCTCTCACAAATCAAAAACAGAGGATTTAACTGATTTAATTTATTCATCAATCATCTCAGAGAATGATTTATTTCAGACACTCAACTAAAGTTATGAGGTGATTTTTGGAGTAAAAACATGTTATTAAATGTGGTATATTCATGTACTTACAGATGTAGCAGCAACACAGAGCTGCAGATCAAAGAGAAGCAACTCAAACAGCTGATAAATGGCAGAACGATTATCGTTGATTTCAGAATCATGTCAGTTAAATTGTCTGTGTTTTTGGCTTAGCAAGTCAGTGAACTATGGCTCTGTGTAGTAAACGCTGCTTCATCTGAAAGCAGGCGCTGGAGATTTACTACTGATTACAGAACTGGCTTTACTGACCAAATGCGCAGCAAAATTCATGCAGCCCCTGAACTGTTGTGCATGTATCTACTGTCTAGTCAAATTTTTCACTCATAAATTTTTTGCTGCACATTCAGGTCCTGTCACAAGTTTCTATGAAGTAAACTACGTTGGAGAGTCTGGCGCTGCCCATTCCACCTATGACATAGTTGTAGTCGCCACTCCTCTCCACCAGGGCCTGTCAGACATCAACTTCTCTGGCTTATCTCCACCCATTCCGTCCCACTTTCCTGGCCGATACCACCAAACTGTGGCCACGCTGGTCCACGGTCTGCTCAATGTGTCTTACCTAGGCACCACACACAAGCCAGAAGACTTCTACATTTCAGACGTCCTCACACTGGACAAAAAAGCCTCGGAGATCCACAGCCTGAGCTCTCTGGACCCGGTGAAAATCCCCAAAGGCTACACCCGCAGTTCTGCCACCCAAAGCAAAGTGTGGAAGATCTTCTCCTCCCAGCCGCTTTCCCAGAAGCACCTACAGCAAATCTTCCTGTCCCGGGATTCTGTGTTTGAGAAGCGTTGGCTTGCGTACCCTTCATACAGCCCGCCGCAGCGCAGAACGCCTCCATTCATCCTCCACGATCGCCTCTATTACCTCAATGCGGTGGAATGGGCAGCCAGTGCAATGGAGATGAGCGCTATTTCAGCCCGTAATCTGGCCCTGCTGGCACATCATCGCTGGTATGAGCAGACGGCCAAAATCGACCAAGAGGACCTGCACACCAGACTCAGAGGAGAACTTTGATGGAGGTACAGGTAGTGCTGTTATAAATACTGACTGCAATTACTATTTGGTACTTTAAAAAAAAGTCAATTTCCTGCTAATTTCCTGTGATTGTGACCCACGAGTGAATTCTTAAAGAGATAGTTTAAGAAAAACTCCCTCCCTCAAATGGTTTTAAACCTGTTGAACACAGAAGATATTTTGAAGAAAGCTGAAAACCTGTAACCATTGACTTCCATAGTAGGAAAATCAAATACAGGGTTACGGCTTTTTTCAAAATGCATTCTTTTGTGTTCAACAGAAGAAGCGGTTTGGAACATGTGAAGAGTGAGTAAATGATGACAGAATTTTCATTTTTGGCTGAACTGTCCCTTTAAACACAGCTGAATGGCCATAGTGTTGAATGACTGTGATTGGCTACAATGATCAATGCTACATTCTCTTCACTGAGGGCTAACAGAGGGACAAGATTCATCTTTCAAATGCTCCACTATAAGTCTAAGCGCTTAGTGAAGATTGTGAAGCGATGATCATTGTAGCCAATCACAGTCATTTCTGTTGAGCGTATCTGCTTGTTCCGAACCTGCTTGAGTGTCTTTCTTCTATTGAACATAAAAAA
The DNA here is from genome assembly GCA_903798115.1 of Danio jaintianensis. NCBI lineage: Eukaryota > Metazoa > Chordata > Actinopteri > Cypriniformes > Danionidae > Danio > Danio jaintianensis. The sequence continues at coordinate 5,438,414 of CAIGQV010019090.1, forward strand.
GACATAATGAAAAAAGAAAGCCATTGACTATGGATGTCAATGGCGTTTTTTTTTTTTGTGTGTTTTTTCAACATTCTTCAGAAAAATCTTGTTTTGCGTTCAAGAGAAGAAAGAAATTTATACAAAAAAATTAAAACCACTTGAGTGTCAATAAATGGTGAGGACAAGCAGGAAATGCTGGGATCATCACATTTTTTTAAATTAGAGTACCGGTTGGTTTTGAAGTTGGTACTTGTGACAGCACTAGATACAGGGTGGTATTTCAACAAATTTGGAATTGAAAGCAATAAAATCTCATTTGGAAATGAGAGATTAAATTTGCAGAAGGCAGACCTGTGATATATATTTTACAGCCTAGTTCAGACTACACAATATTTTTGTTTGTGGTGAGTCACTGTGTCAGTTTATGCAATTTTGTTATGTCGTGGACAAATGTCAAACTACCACTATCACCAGTTGTCATTTTTAATGATGTGCGTGTTGTCATTGAGAAGGCAGAATCTGCCAGCCTTTTTTCTAGAAACAACAGCATAAACAAACAACTGCTACTGAAGTAGGATGTTTAGTACTAGAGTTGTAGTGAAAAAATAGTTTAATAAATCGATTCAGAGCTTAGTTTTTAACCGCAGATGGCGCCGTACACTGAAATGCTCACAAGGAAGAGTGCTTGTGCATTGGGATGTCATGTAAGTTGGCTTTTATGTCATGAGATTAATGTAAACACAGCTAACGATGAACACTCCTGCAATTCACTTAAATGTTTCTGAACTTACTTAATGATTATTTTATGTTCAAGTGTATTTGTAAGGCATAGGATGCAAACCAAGTACAGCTGCTTGTAAAGCATACAGCGCCATCTGCTGTTAAAAACTAAGCTCAGAATCATGATAGAGAATAGGGATTGCATTTTAAAAATCGTAGAATTGACGCAGATTCGATTACTTTTAGATTTAGAACTAGCTGTTTTTTTTCTCCAAACTTTCTTTAATTGCATAATTTAATCTAGTGACACAAAACCATTGTCTTCATTTTATTTCGCCTTGTTTTAGAGCTGTGATTAGAAGAGCTTCTGTACTCTTATTGGTTAATGTCACAAGTGTGGCAGGACCAAAACATTTTTAACATTTTCGTTTCTTATATTGGGATGTTGTGAGCGGTCCCAGATGTGATGTTAGTTATTGGGTCCCACTCTATATAAAGTGGCCTTAACTACTATGTACTTGCATCTAAATATAAATACAATGTACTTACTGTGTTCATAATGTATTGCAGAACACTTCTAGTGCTCTTGAGGTGGTATATCGGTTGGGTTAGAGACAGGTTTGGTGGTATGGGTGGGTTTAAGGATGGGTTAAGATGTAAGGGATGGTCAACAGTGTAATTATAAAAGTAATTACAGAAATTAATTACAGATGTAATTACATGCAAGTATTTAATCAAGCATAAGTACAATGTAAAAGCATGTATTTACATAAGTACATTGTAACTAATTATTAATTACAGTGTAAGTACACATTAGTTAAGACCACTTAAAATAAAGTGGGACCGGTTGTTGTTTAGATAAAACAATCCATGAATCACCTTGACATACTGTGTGAAATAAGGCTGATATTGTGTAGTCTGAACCCGGCTTAAAATGAAAGTCTTGAGATTATTTACCCGAGTGAGTCTCACAAAGCTATATCTGAGAACTTTAGCGCAAAATAAGAAATTTTGTTTTGAATGAACTATCTTCTAGTATTATTTTCAGCACATGCATCAAACAAATAACATTATAGAAGTGTGACAGGATCTCAGGATTATTACAAAATTAAATAATATATGAACTATTACTGTGCTACAGTTGCATTTTATAAATTAATTGTGAGTTATATTATAACCACATCAAATCAACAGGGGTGCAACTGATCACAGAATTTAATCTGAGTAAAAATACAATAAATAAATAATTAAAATTAAACCAAAATGAAGTATAATGTCCATATTAGATGAAACACAAATTTAAAATGATGTCTGGGCAACTTTTGAGCTACAAATTACTTAAAGTAAAAAATACAAAAAAGCTAAAAAGAAAGAATACAAAATATAGAAACAATAAAACAGAAATGAAGTATAATATCCATATTAAATGAAACAAATTTAAAATGATGTCTGGGCAACTTTTGAATAACGAATTACATAAGGCAAAAAAACTAAAGCTAAAAGATAGAGACAATAAAACAAACAAAAAAAATCTTTCAATAATAAATACTATAAAAATGATGCTAAATTAACACAGTATCAAATGATTATTTATTTTAAATAACTTTACATTGTCATTCATATTTACGTCATGACATTCGCATTATTCTCAGGTTATATAATCCCATTACAATAATTTTACATTAGAAGAAATATTATTAAAAAGTCTGTATAACAAATACCATCATGACAATAACACAAATCCCTCCTCCCCCACACTATTACTATTGTTATCTTCAGGTTAAGAGCCTCTCAGGATGTAAAATGACTGTAAAACTGTTGCCGTAATAATAAAATAGCTGTTTTCTTATAGATTGTGGAAATATTGTCTACAGAATACTGTATGTAGAAGCACGCTGATTACCATTATATATACCTTGCTTTTAAAAATGAAATGGAACAAAGCAATAATATTGATTACTACTGTGTGTGTGTGTGTGTGTGTGTGTGTGTGTGTGTGTGCGTGCGTGCGTGTGTTAGATATTTACAGATGTCATTCACCACATTAAATCAGTCTAGTTCACCTGTTCAGTCTTCCAGACTCAATAACCTGTGCAGAATTTAGTTCTTATTGCAAAATGTAATATAATGTTAATTATCCTTGGTGCCTTACAAGATAAAAAGTGAAAATAAAAGTTAAGAATAGAAAGTAATGGCTGTACAACTTAATTTATTTTCATTGATTAAAAGCATTTTGTTCTCTTTTTTCCAAGTGTGTGTGAAGCCATTTTTAGTATGTTATGATCTCCATGAAGAATAATTGAACAAAGATTATCAATCCTCAGTGGCTCAGACCATCACAGTTTTGACAAATTGGTCAAGTTTGCTTGAGAGAGCAGTGTTTAACAGCTCTAGATATACCGTAGTGCATCACTAAATCCCACATATACTGTAAGTATCATCACTACTGACTTTCAGACTAGGACCCAATAAGCATTTCTAAATGTATTTTCCATGCAAACGAGACCTTTTTTATTTGTTTCTAATTGTGGACTGATTTCATGTGCGTTACATATTGCAAATTCTTTCAAACAAGCAAACGTTCTTTACAGTGTTAAGAAATGAATGAAGAGTGTTTTTGTAAGAACAGATGGAAGTAGGGTTTATATCGAGTGGATAAACAAGAATTTGAGAGTTCTGAATTGATTAAAGTTCAAACTCCTGTTGACAATTGCAATAAAAGTGTATGTTTTGAAATCAGTTAACTGTCTTATTTTGTGCATTTTTTCACGGTTCAGTTGCAAATCACATGATGTTACTGAGGAACATTTTAGTGATCTTGACACTGTTATTTGAGTGTATTGGACATAATCTTTCAAAAAATATGAAGTGCATTTATTATAATTAATATACTGAAATTATTATTGTTTTGATTACGGTTATTTTTTCCAGACTTGATGGTAGTGCGGTAACATTTAGGTTTAAAGCAAATTATGCTCTTAATCAACATTTTTTATTTTATTTCTTTCTCTTTTTTTGTTGTTATCACCAGTTGATTGTACATTTATATAAAAGGAGAGCTCTAAATTATAATCTTCATTATGGTTTGACAAGCTTGCTGTAGTGCATTTCTTAACCCTTGTGCACTGTTCAAATTTACTACCCTTTTGTTATGTTTAGGATAAAAACATCCACTGAATTAAACTGCTGTAAAAATGCATCAGATAAATGTTTTTTTTTTTTTTTGCTAATCAATCTCAGTCCTGTTTTAAACTACTAAATTGTTTAGAAGATTACAAGATTTTAGCTCTTTAATTGCCAAGTTCACAAATTATGTCATTTATTTGGTGAAAAGAAAGCACAAAATTACTTATTTTCAATACAAAAAGTAAATGTGGACTGGATTTTTTTTCTTTTTTACCTTTTATCACAGTCATGGACTTGGGAACGATTAGTAACAACATTGGCTTTGATGCTTTTTTGGCTGTTTTTGCCCCATTGACTTCTATTATAACCACATTTGGTGCATAAATACAGTCTTTGTTTTTGTTTACTCCATGTAGTTCTGAGAGCTGAGATGCATATTTTGATTTTCCCAGACACATCAAGGTAAGTGCGCAAAGGTCACTCTCACAGACACACACTTTAATATGCTGTTATACTCCATATGAAATCCAGAAACTAAGCTTTTTTTTTTGCACAGGCCTATCTAAAAGGTTAATGGTGCCAACTGATGATCAACAGTAAAAATTACAAATTTTACCTCTCCCCAACAGGGAAAACCATAAAAAAATGCATGATTATATAGGGTCATGGTTTTGTAATAAAAAAATGTGGTTATAATGGAAGTCAATAGGGCAAAAACAGCCACAAACATTAAATTAGGGAGAAAAAAATGAAAATTAATCAAACAATGCATCAAAGGCAATGTTGTTTCACATGTCCAAGACATTTGTTGTTTCAAAAATCCAATCCACAATTACTTTTTATATTGAAAAGGAGTAATTTTTTGACCAAATCAGTGACATCATTTATGAATTTGGCATTTAAAGAGATAAATCCTATAATTTTTAAAGAAATTTAGTAGTTTTGATCAGGATGCATGAAAAGGAATATAAATTTAAGATGAAAGATGACATTTAAGAGAGTAAATGACAGTAATTCAATGTTGAACTTGGGGCAAATATGCCATAAATCTTTTCCTTAGAATATGATAACTAATAGCATCTGATATAATGTGCTGAAGTATGCATGTAATTTGCCACACTTCTAAAGTGCTGGAAATTTATGAAAATTCTAGCCATGAGGTAAGAGCTTTCAAGTTCTGATTTAGCCTGTCAAGAACACATTGTTAAATAGTTCTTTACAATTAGGCACAAAACAAGTCAGAATTGAGAGTCACAATTACTTTTGTTTGTTTTATTTTTCATCCTATCGTTGGAAAGGTGGAACAATCTTCCATACTGGTAAACTTGCTCTTAACATTTACTGCTGTCCACTGAATTTTCACAAGTGACGTCCAGTAATTTATCCAAGTCTGGAATTTGGTGCGAGGAAGAATGATTTTTCTGTGCAGGTTACGCAAAGAATTCAAGTTGGCCACACGAGTGTAAATTGCATTGACCAACGTAAATCTGCTTGATCAGAAAGTGATTGCTTTGTGATCTGTATTTTGTACTTCACCATCAGTAATATATGATTTTAGGCCCATAATATATTTGTTTAATCTAACTATGCAACATTCCAGAATTGAGCAATTCACCAATTCAATCGCTTGAAACTAATATGGATTTTTAATATTGTCATTGAAAACATAAAACAGAAAGCTTTGAATAATGACGAATGAGCTTTCATACAAACATCAGGTCAGGAGAAACTAAGTGTCGCATATTTATTATAACAGACACAAACAAAACATAAAGCACTTTGTGTAGTTACTCCAGATCATCATAGTGCTTCGAGCATTTAGCATTTCCATTTTCTCACGTGAGTTCTCTACCACCAGGAACAGAGAAGAAGTATCAGTTCATGACTTTAATCCAACAACTCGATTATATTCCAGTTATTTTTGTCCAGTTTCCATTTCAGACGCTGTATTTTCTCCCAAAGTGTCAGGGGTCGTGGTGGTGACTCCTGGGCTGTGGATTTGATTCTTCGATAAACTCCCGTAAATCGTCATGGCCTGAAAATGGTGGAGTACAATGAGATGTGCAGTAAAATAGCATTATTATTATTATTATTATATAACTCACTTTATTAAGTACACCTTAAGTGCTCATTAATGCAAATATCTAATCAGCCAATCACATGACAGGTTCAAACTGAGTGTCAAAATGGTGGACAAAGATGATTTAAGTGACGTTAAATTTGGCATGGTTGCTGGAGCTATTTGATTATTCCACATTCCACAATAGAAAAAATATAGAACATATCCAGTGATCATCAGTTCTGTGGTTGAAAATGTCTTGTCAATGTAAGAGGTCAGAGGAGAATGTGCAGACTGGTTCAAATAGCCATTCAACACAACCGAGGTCTGCAGAAGAACATCTCTGAACACAACACATCAAACATAGCAGCAGAAGACAATACCAGTGACTCTCCTGTCACCTGAGAACATCAATCTGAGGCTATAATCCACATGAAAAGATTGTTAAAGGTGCTGTAAGTTTTTGACTCTTCTAAATCATAAAAATACCATAATGTTTGCAGATATTTATGAAACATGATAAGTGAACATACTTGTTTATATGAAAAACAATGCTAAAGTCAGATATTCTCCTTTGAAAATGTGCGTTCCGTGTCAGAATGTCCATCTTTGTTTTGGTCTCTATAACCAGTCCACTACCACTTTACCCAATTATATTTCGACACCTTGGGTTGCCTTGTTGGAAAACACAGCATTTTTCATTTCAGTCATGAAGGCTCTCTCAATGTATGCAGACACAGCCGAAAATGTAATTTCAGAGCAATAAAAATCTACAAAATTCAAATATTACAAACATAAACATTAGCTTATCCGTTAGTGTGAGGCTGGATCATTAGGCATACTCGTGATCTGTTAGTATTGTCAATCTGGCAACCTGCATCTGTGTTGAATCATTATCAAGGGGCAGGGTGAAAAAAACCCACTCCAATATTTTGAATTTGGACTGCAATACCTAGATCAACCACTAGGCAGTCTATCCTACATACTGCACCTTTGAAAACTTGCCTGCTCTGATAAGTCTCGATTTCTGCTTCTAAATTTGGATTATTCATAATTTAAACTTGTGGTCCCCAAAAATGGTATCCACAGTCACCAGATCCCAATCCAACAAAGCACCTTTGGGATGTGCTGGAACCACAGATGTACAGCACCCAATCTCAAGCCACTACATGACAGTATCATATCAATGTGACCAAAATCTCTGAGAAATGTTTCCAGCACGTTGTTGAATCGATGCTTTGAAGAATTAGGGAGTTGTGAATAAAAAAAGAGGGTCTAACCAAATCTCAGCGAGGAGTAAATAATGAAGTATGTGTGTCCAGGCATACCTGAGTGACCATACTGCTGATGTCTCCTGTGTTTGAGGGCAGTAAGATGGTGTTGGTCTCTTTGGCCAGTTTGGAGAAAGCAGAGACGTACTGTTCAGCTACGCTTAAAGATGCTGCAGCATTTCCGTTCTGTACAGACACAGGTTTTAACATTGTCAGTTACACAAAAGAACTGATTTACTCCTCTCCGCTAAGATAAAGTGTGGAATGGGTTCTTCTACAGGCTCTTTAAACAGTGAATCAGATGTACCTGTTGAGTAAGAGCTTCAGACAGCAGCCGAATGGCTTTGGCCTTTGCTTCAGCTTTAGCCAAGACAGCGTTTGCTTCACCTGTACACAGGAATAAAATATGAATGTTATTCTTTTTTTTTCTGTTTTGAGAGTAAACTCCTGTACATACACACAAACGCACAAAAAAACTGCAAATTAATAATAATAATAATAATAATAATAATAATAATACAAGTGTTAGGCGTCACAGTGGCACAGCGATCGCCTCACAGCAAGAAGGTCGCTGGTTCGAGCCCCGGCTGGGTCAGTTGACATTTCTGTGTGGAGTTTGCATGTTCTCCCCGTGTTCACGTGGGTTTCCTCCGGGTGCTCCGGTTTCCCCCACAGTCCAAAGACATGCGGTACAGGTGAATTGAATAAACTAAATTGGGCGTAGTGTATGGGTGTTTCCCAGTGTTGGGTTGCAGCTGGAAGGGCATCCGTTGCATAAAACATATGCTGGATAAGTTGGCAGTTCATTCCGCTGTGGCGACCCCTGATTAATAAAGGGACTAAGCCGAAAAGAAAATGAATGAATACAAGTGTTTGGTTCATAAAAAACAAAATTAATACGCCAGTGGACAATATCAACATATACATACATACATATTTATAAATAAATAATAAATCTACATTTATTAATACAATTATAAATAAAACACTAAAAATAATTATACAGTTAATAAAATTTGCCTGGATCATTTGTTATAATAGCACGTTGTTTATATATTATACACAATAAAATAATTAAAAGTAACAAATTATTTGTTTATTACTTTTTATATTTACTATACATTAAAAAATAATGGCAAAATATTATTTATCGTTGTTGTACATCAACATCAGAGCATTATTTGGGTTATTTGAGCAAATTCAGTCACTACAATTAAAGGTCATTATGTTTTCAGATTTGACTTTGATATCGACAATAATGTTATCCTATTGCAAACTTTTTCCAAACCCCAGATGCGAGACAAAAAACAAAACCCACCAGCAGCTTTATTAATCCGTTCAGCCTTCTCTCCCTCAGATGCCAGGATCTGAGCCTGTTTGCGACCCTCCGCCACATTGATGTCTGATTCTCTGGTTCCCTCTGACTCCAGAACAGTGGCTCTCTTCCTCCGCTCAGCCTCAACCTGAATCAGTCATGTAGGATCAGTCGTATGATTGGCAGCTGTCAATGTAGTTTTACTGTTTGATGAAATCACATTGAAGATCACATCATCATCATACCTGCATTTGCATCGACTCTTTTACTCGTGGAGGAACGTGAATGTCTTTAATCTCGTATCGGAGACATCGAATCCCCCATTCATCCGATGCCTGGTTTATTGAATGCACAATATTGGAATTCAGCGACTCTCTTTCCTGTCGAAGGACAAAAATGATTCATAGTCACTATTCCATTATGTTTTATGGAACATTTTTGCTTACTATTATTGTTTTATCTGTGTGCATCAACGTGTTTTAACAATTGTGCTATTTTTAATTTTTAGCAATGTCATTTGTTCATTTTTTTCACTGATGGGAGTTGACCAAAAGCAAACCACAAACATTCAACCATCCAATCAAGTCACCATAGACAAAATCAAGTTGCTTCCTACACTTTTTCTTCAAGAAGCCAAGATGGAAGTCATAACTAGTGGTTGCAAAGTAATTAGTCATTTAAAATGAGTGCTTTCTCTAAAGCGTATATGATTTCAGAAAAGACGTCTTTATGAATCGATTATTTAATTATTGACTCAAATGATGTTTTAGAACAGATTTAGGAAAGAAACACTGCAGTTTTGCTCCGAGATGCTAGAATTGTAAAAATATATTTTTGTCATTTAATCAATCGTAGGATGTATTGAAGACCACAACTCGATACACTCGGTTACACTCGTCATCAAACTACGCCTTTGTTTGTTGTGGATACACGCCTTCTAGTGGCCAAAAGTAAATACTATGCCTTTAATGTTCTTCTCAGTCTTTGTTTGGAGGCTAAAATGTAACATAAAATGTAAAAAGTCACAACCTCTATTTCATGCCAACTTTAACCCCATGGGACAGGTAAGTAGTAAAAGTAGTAAAGTTTTGTGTGAGTGGCTGAGAAGGTGTCTGTTTCGTTCATACCCTAAACACTTTGTCCAGGGTGAGTTTTCCCAACTCTGATCTCATTGTAGTCTGTGCCAGCTGAGTGACGGCATATTCCGGATCCTCCACTCCATAAGAGGCCTGCAGATGACAACAGAAACGCATTAGAAGAGGAAACCCTAACATTCTGGATTCGAGCAACAAAACACTTCAAACTTACCTTAAAAGGGTCAAGAATCCTGAGGTATAAAACTCCATCTATCTGCAGAGTCACATTGTCTGAAAGCAAAACAACAGGTCATACTTGAGGCGTCAATGATTAATCGATGATCAATCAATTGTTCATGATCCTTTATATTGATGCACCTTATCAATGGTCAATTATTAATTATTATTATTAATGTCATTATTGATGTATATAATTATTATATCCATAATCCATTACACAAGCAATTTTAGTTTAATAACCAATTTTATTTCAATTATTTTTGACTTATTTATAATTTAATTTGGATTTATGTGGTTTGAATTTTTTTCAAAGGTGTCAACAGATTAAAACATATTCCTTGCATGAGGAGAAGTATTACAGTCTAATAAAGTAGGTTTTGGTTAATCATGCAATTGATTGTTATTTTAAACATTGACTGATCATGGAAATTTGTAGAAATCGGCATCCCTAGTTAAGTTCACACATTCGAAAAATCCAAAAAGGAGGATGTTAAAATGATCTCAATGCCTTTGACTTACCAAGACTAACAGCTGACTGCTCCGGCACGTCTATCACAATCTCTTTGAGGCTCTGAACATATCTAATTCTGTCCAGGATTGGAATTAAGAAATTTAGACCCTGCAGGAAGAAAATCATGTTAGTTTAATGGCTGGAAAGTATTCAGACTCACTGATGGTGAACAGGTGTGTGATGATAAACTCACCGGTTCCAGGATTCTGTGAAAGCGTCCCATCCTCTCCACCACCCAAGCCTCCTGCTGGGGCACGAACAGAACCACAGTGTTCATGGGAAGACTGGAGGCCCATCGCTGCTGTGCTCGGGTTCCCCATAATGCAGGCACAGTCTGCCGTGAATGCTGTAAAACGTTGGTTTAAAGTACAGATTATAAAATGTTTTAGAAAATTATACAATACAATTAAATAAGAATATTGAACTAACATATATAATAGTAACAGAATAAACAGTTACATATTATATAAGCATAGCTACGGAAACCAATTAAGAGATCACTAGAAAATACTCAGATTCCCTAGTTTTACAACTTATAGTGATTTATTCTATACACTACTGATGACATTTTTCAATTTTAAAATATAACTGTGGTCATTTAGAGCATTTTCTTGCATAAAATTAAAAGGCGCCATGTTTTCAGACATGGTTATATAACATATATAACACAATACCAATGTTACCGGGAAGAGTTTGGAAATTAGTGGAATAACCCTGCTTTTCAATGAAAACATTTGTTGTTGTAGTTGTTAATAAATCCAGAGGTCTGAATTGTGTGTGTTATAGATAGATAGATAGATAGATAGATAGATAGATAGATAGATAGATAGATAACCAATAATGTATTTCTGTGATTAAATGCACCTTTATAATAATAAATGTTTAAATACAATATAATCAGACATTACACAAAACCAATTTTACTCATAAATGAACACAGAATATATATAATAGTGTGTTATTTGTGAAAGCATAAAATAATATATAGGTTATACGTTAAACAAATAAATTAAGAGCGCAGTAAATGTACTGTAAAACTCGTTCTTCTGGTCCTACTTTTTGTGCCTTCAATCAAGATACATTCTGACCAAATTCCAGGTCAAGAGAAAAATAAATCTCTGCAATGACATTCGTTCTTAACCAATTTTTTTAAACACAACTTTTTTATTCATGTGAGGATTATTACAAAGGTTAAAGCTGAAGTTCACGCTTACAGTAATGTGTGAGGAAAGCTGATGAAACACGTAGCTGATGTTACCATCATTACACAGAGCTCCAGTGAACATCAGAAAACTGCTCGAAAAATTACTTATAAGTACAAGATGTTTCTTTCTGACTTCTAAATGAACTTGAAATATGACATGAAATATAGTCGAAGTGTCAGTTTGTGAAGAGACAGTGCTCCAGATCATTAGTGCACTTTTGTGTTACCTTTAAAAGCCCGCCGCCTACTCGACACACCGCCGTCCGGATCATTCTCAGATTTCAGGATAACAGATTATCTCATAAATGTCTGAAACAAATGAATGAAGTCTTCTCGGGTGTACACTGCAAGCGTGACCCTCTTACAACCGCGGAAATCAAGTTACAACATCATGAACGTGCGTCGATGACAAATATCCGGGTTTGCGAGGAAAACAAATGCTTGTAATGTATAGTTCCGGGAATAGTGTTTCTGACTGAAATAGCATAAAAAAGTGATAAAATTGGATTGCATACTTCTAAATGTGTTTACATGTCTAAATATTATTTACATTTATGTTTGTGCGATTTGTTTATGTTTTTTTAATCGTAATTTTTAAAGTACTTTTAAAAGTAGTCGTTAGAGGGAGTAGTGGAGTAAACATTTTCG
>CAIGQV010019090.1:5450965-5473930 GCA_903798115.1 Danio jaintianensis
AAAAAATATTAACAGAAATGACAAAAGTCTATAAAATACAAAATGTAAAATTGAAACAATACAGCTTATTAAACTTAGTGAGCTAGTGGAAATGACAGAACTACAAAGCAAAATTACTAAAACAAAAGAGAACGTAAACAGAAATATTACCTATGTAAACAAAATTGGGCGTCACAGTGGCGCAGTGGGTAGCACGTTCGCCTCACAGCAAGAAGGTCGCTGGTTCGAGCCTCGGCTGGGTCAGTTGGCGTTTCTGTGTGGAGTTTGCATGTTCTCCCCGTGTTCGCGTGGGTTTCCTCCGGGTGCTCCGGTTTCCCCCACAGTCCAAAAACATGTGGTATAGGTGAATTGGGTAGGCTAAATTGTCCGTAGTGTATGTATGTGTGTGAATGAGTGTGTTTCCCAGTGATGGGTTGCAGCTGGAAGGGCATCCGCTGTGTAAAACATATGCTGGATAAGTTGGCGGTTCATTCCGCTGTGGCGACCCCAGATTAATAAAGGGACTAAGCCGAAAAGAAAATGAATGAATGAATGAATAAACAAAATTGGAAATGTTTAAATTGCAAAAATATCCACAGCTAAAACTGGAAATTAAAGCTAAATAAAAATAATGAAAATTGAATAGAAATGACAAAAGGCCACAACTAAATTAATCCAATAAATAAGAAAAGCTCTAAAGTTATAATATTAATAATATATAATAATACATTAATATAATCTACAATAGTATAGTAATATTCAACAGTAAACAATTATAATAATAAAATTTAATAAACTAGCATTGCTGCAGTCACAATAGACAGTCACAATGTACAGTTAATTTACTAATACTGGAGTGTATAAGTAACTTACTGGAGCATAAGTTATGCTTAAAATAAACATGTGATAATATGGATCATTTAGTACTCCTTTAACATTACTAGTCACAAATACACAAAAAACTTTATTTTTAATAAAATGTTTTAATTTTTAATATTTTTATCTGTAGTTTTACCTGTAGTATTGAAGTTATACACAGTTCATACAAAGGTTTGCACTCCCAAAGAATGACAGTAACAGACTTAAACTTAAAGAAAAAATCCTGATAATTTACTCACACCCTTGTCATTGCTTTGTTCAATTGAAAAGAAATTAATGTTTTGGTGAAAACATAAATGATTTTCTCCATACAGTGGACTTCTATAGTGCATAGTTCAGTGGTTTGAATTTCTAAACATTTCTAATTTTTCTACTTTTTTCTACTTAAAAGTTCTTTTTACTTTAGTTTAAGTAATTTTTGTGCTTTAATGTCTATGTTTCTCATTCTTGTGTGTTTGTAATATTGGTATGTATTTTTCCCCCTACTTTTTTAATCAACAAAGAGAGCACATATAATTTTGGTGTCCAGATAAAATTATATAATTAGATAATTACAGTAGAAAGCATAATAAATGCAAATACATTTTCTAATTTAATGTTTCAAATTACTTCAGTAAAAATTAAAAGGTCAAAATATGGATATAAAAGGTTAAAACAGCATACTCATTCTGACCTATACTTATAGACAAGAATAAAGATTTTTTTTTAATTATTATTTAAACATGCAAACAATATATATATATAAAAATTTTTAAGTTAAAGTACAAGCATTACTAAAACTTAAAATAAAGCTCTAGCTCACTACAATATCACTAAATCGAAAATAAATTTACATTTTGATTGACATTATACAAAGGAATTGTTTGTGCTCCAAGAATTTAGTGCTAAAGTAAAGAGGGGAAGGCTATTTTATTAATTTTTTTTTAAATTCTTTTTGAAAGAGAGAGAGAGTGTGTGTTTCTACAGGTGTAATAAGAGGCTGCACGGTGGCGCAGTGGGTAGCACGATTGCCTCACAGCAAGAAGGTCGCTGGTTCAAGCCTCGCCTGGGTCAGTTGGCGTTTCTGTGTGGAGTTTGCATGTTCTCCACATGTTTGCGTGGGTTTTCCTCCGGGTGCTCCGGTTTCCCCCACAAGTCCAAAGACATGCGGTATAGGTGAATTGAATAAACTAAATTGGCCGTAGTGTATGTGTGTGAATGAGTGTGTATGGATGTTTCCCAGTGATGGGTTGCAGCTGGAAGGGCATCCGCTGTTTAAAACATATGCTGGATAAGTTGGCGGTTCATTCCGCTGTGGCGACCTCTGATGAATAAAGGGACTAAGCCGAAGGAAAATGAATGAATGAATGAGTGAATAAGAAGAAGGAGAAGTAGAAGATAATAAAATAAAATATTTCTGTATTTTCTGTTATAGCGTAGACTTATAACAAATAATAGAGGTCACAAATGTTTAAATCTTTATAAAACCATGTAATCCTGTCTATGTGTAGCCTTTCTTCTGTGAACAAAACCATAAGGTTCGAGTTTTAATAGTAGCTTGGATCTATCAGTGCAAAACCTAGTCAAAGGTCTAAGTACATTAATTAAAAGAACTTTCCATCCTGCTTACAATAATCATTGAATCCAAAAAGCACTTTATTCTGACCACTGGACAAGTTCATTGATAAATCCTGAATCTCACACCACAACAACAATCACATCGCCAGAATATTGATCCACATCTTCTCAACATGATAAGGTCTAGCGTCACACCTGTTCCTCCACAAACTACGCCCATTGCCTCACCCATTGGTCAACCGTCCAGCAAACCCCGCCCTCCAGGTCAGGGGCAATCCTGGCGTCATTAAAATCCCTGCCAGCCCCGCCTCTTAACCCGTGAGTTTTTCCACACACATACATTTGTATTATGGCGATGGGACATCATCAGAATCAGGACGCGTCACCTGTCGGACAGCGTTGAGTTTCTGCGTTGAGCATCTTCAAGCGCCCTCAGGAACATAGTGCGCTTTTCACGAGGGACTAACTTGTGACACCGTTTGAAATGTCACCGGACAGCTGAGAACTTCGATTTTAGCCTATTGACAGGATTTAACCGAGTGGAAAAAACTTTGCTTGCCATGTCTCTCCTGTGCGTGAGAGGTAAGTGTTGTTTTCAGATGTTATTTTAATGTTTTCTGAACGTTCTGTGTGCGTTTGTACTTGGCAGCGTGCGGCTAACAGGTGTTTTATTTCTTGAAAAGTTTACGTTGAAGGCGCGAGTGTCTGCAAATGTACATATCTTATTATTGATTTGTTCTGCAATGTTTGCTGTTTTAGATATGGAGGTTGTTTAAATGTATTGATGTAGGCGAGAGATCGAACAGGTGGAAGTATTACATAATTTCAGGTTGGCTATAGATATGATGTAGTTTCCGTCAAGCAGCTGTTTGGCCTCATGATGTAATACAGCTCAGCAGCCCCCCAAAAAGGTCGTGCAACAATAAATAAACATTTTTGAAACGATTGTGACGTATAATAACTGATGAACAAGAAGTATTATAGAAGAAAGGAACCAGAAATCTTCATATAGCAATATAGGGTTTATACACTTAAACCCTATATTATATTCAAGGCCTAATGTATTAAACATTGCTTCTATGTTAAACATTTTATATATTAAATGTTTAACAATCAATATTAAAACAATTTGACCTTGGACATAATATATGTATATTAAGTTTTCATTCATTCATTCATTCATTCATTCATTTTCTTTTAGGCTTAGTCCCTTTATTAATCTGGGGTCGCCACAGCGGAATGAACCACCAACTTATCCAGCATATGTTTTACGCAGTGGATGCCCTTCCAGCTGCAACCCATCACTGGGAAATATGAAGTTTTCATTTGAAAAAAAAAAAAACAGATAGCATATTTTTATTAATTTTCATAAATCAGATTTTTGGGGGCAGGAAATCTTCAATGCCCAATTAAAACATGATTTATGGAGATAAAAACTGAGCAATCTGTTTTTGCGAATAGACTCTTTGTATTATAAAAGTATTTATATGTAATATTTATTATTATGTTGAATATATAAATTGTATACTGTATATAGAGTATATATGCTTGTATTGTTAAATATTTCTAGTATACATGAACACATTAGCATTAAATAACATTTTAATGTTAATAATATTTTCCAATTTTATTGTATATAAACTATTAAAAGTAATAATTTTATAAATAATATAATCACAATCATAAGCATAATAAATACAATAATTTAACACCTTCATGTCGCTTTGAATAAAAGTGTCTGCTAAATGAATAAATGTAAATATAAGTATAAACGCCTTATATACTTTGTGGTATCTTTGAGTTATTAATTAAAACCAATTTTTGTTAAATATAATTTTTATTATGCTGTATTCTATAATCAGCAGTCTCTCATCAGACGCTCTTGAAGGAAAGCAGATGAAACGCTCTGTGTGTCACCTGCTCTCATACTCCTTCAGACATCCACATACTCCTTTTATCTCTGGTCACTGGCCAAAGACAGACCAGCATCCCCATCATTTCCTTTCTTTCAATGCTTAATCTGCTCCAGTAGTGCTGGCTCGGCTGTCTTTGGTGAAAGTGTCTCTGGTTAACGTCTATGGTGCGCTCTTTGCTTGAAGGGTGAATGGGGTGTGGGGGAGGACGGATCCGTACACTGATTGCTCATCAATATCTACGTATATGAAGAAGCCATGTCATTTTAAACAGGAAATATGTTTTCGGCAAAAGATAGACACATGGAATCATCCGTATAAGTTTCTTAAAAAAAAAAAACAGCAACACATGCATTACAATGGGAGCTAATTATACACTGAACAAATGATTCATTTGATTTAGTATTTTTTTAAGATAAGTGGTTGCAAACAATTTATATGGGCTGAATTTAAACAAGCAAATAAGGTTAAACATTACTAAATTTAATTTGTTTGTTTAGCCCATATAAATTGTTTGCAATCACTTACCTTAATGTTTTTTGTAAATCCAATGAATAATTTTTTTCTGTGTATTTAGGAGTGGTTTAGATTCAATGTCTCCGTTTACACCTGGTATTGTGTTTTTGTTAACCTAATCACAAGTGGATGACACTAAATGCACGTGTAAATGAGGTCTGAAATGTTTTATTTTTGTCCACTTTTGAGCATTTCCACAGGTAAATTTTTGTTGTCGAATGAATTCAAATAGGGGCTGCACGGTGGCGCAGTGGGTAGCACACTCGCCTCACAGCAAGAAGGTAACTGGTTCTGTGTGGAGTTTGCATGTTCTCCCCGTGTTCGCGTGGGTTTCCTCCGGGTGCTCAGGTTTCCCCCACAAGTCCAAAGACATGCGGTATATGTGAATTGGGTAAGCTAAATTGTCCGTAGTGTATGTGTGTGAATGAGTGTGTATGGATGTTTCCCAGTGATGGGTTGCAGCTGGAAGGGCATACGCTGCGTAAAACATATGCTGGATAAGTTGGCGGTTCATTCCACTGTGGCGACCCCAGATTAATAAAGGGACTAAGCCGAAAAAAAGAAAATGAATGAATGAATTCAAACAGCATCCATCTCACTGAATGCTTCTGCATAAGTAATGTAAAGTGTGGAAAAATAAGAGGCAAGGGACTTGACAAAATCTGAACACAATGATCACGAGGAATGTTTGAACACACTGTAATAACCAGGTGGAGACATAAAATTAATAGATAAAAAAATTATTCTTTATTGTCAGGGATGTACATATGTTTTTTTATATTTAGTCTGGTTCTTAGGAAAATTACCTGATCTGGTTTGGGGCTCAACCTGCACATATTGTGACCCTTAAAATCAAAAAATTATTCCTATAATATTTATGATAATATTGTATCATTGTACATTATTTGTTTATTAAAGTTATGTTGTAAAATAAACAAGTATTAAATAAAAATGCAATTACTGAATAGTAGAGTTAAAATATACAATACTAATATTTACTTTTTGATTTTCTTTCATTAATTAAAAAAAACAAAACAAACTTTTCTTTTCCATCATGTTCAAACCTAAAGTCTGCAAGCTTTTTATTTCAGTATATATCCGTCATTTTACAAAAAAAATATCGTATTTTCAAAATTATATAGCATTTTAAACATGAAATGTGGCTAGAGTTTACAGTGAATTTAGTTGTCACAGTTTCACAGTTTAATTGTCTTAACAAAGATTGTTTAATGATGCCCTGAGGTGAATAGAAGTATTCACAATAAAAATTTTGACTGCACAGTATACAACCATATAGGGCTTCTGACATTATAGTATTACACTTTAAAGTCATAATCTCAATCTTACCCCATACAATCAGCCCTAAAACAGAATTTTTAAATGTATTCACTTGTGAGATTGTCTTCAAAAAGCTACATTTTTGAGGTACAAAAGCACCATCTCGAAAAAGGATTATTAAAACAGATTGTTAAAACATTTCAAATGTGTCTGAATTAAGCCTCTGTTTTCAAGTAGCATAACTCATCCGGTATTGATGGAAACTCACCTAATTTGCATTTGGGATTTTTACTTTTTTTGCAAACTTTGAAAAAATGAGCTCCATGTTAGGATGCAAACCTGACTAATGTTTTGAAAAAACACCAAGTTTAAAAAAAGTGCTTCATTTAATCAAAGTCAGTAACAAGTTTTAGGGGGCTTTTAGTCATTACTGTCATTAATAAAAATAAAAATAAAGCATTTTGCCAGGATATTTGCACAACAACTGCATTTTTATAAGCCAAAAAACACCACTTTGTAAACAGGTCTTCTTTGCATGACGATGACCATATCATAAGGTCTTTAAAGAAGTGGTGTGGCATTTGATTTAAGGGCAGCAGACTTTCCTTCCTTGTTGAAAGGAAACCATACAGGCCTTTAACAGGCCCCATCACCTCCTTTCCTCAGGAACCTGTGTTGTTCTACAGTCACATAACTGAAGTTATGCAAGTAAAACAGAGTCAGTGGAGACAAGCAGATTTGCACAGATACAAACACTTGCAGAAAATAAAACATGTTGAGGATCTCCAGACAAGTCAATTATTCAGAGAGGGACTAAGCAAATGTTTGTGCAGGAAACAAACTTATAAAATTTGAGTGCGTCTCACGAGAGATTGTTTTTCTTTTTTGGTTTAAGGTTTACATTTTCAAAGCCTTTTCTCAACAGATTTACAGTATCTCAAATTTCCTTTTTACTCATAAAGTGTTTGCAGTTAAAGTTTGAATTTGTTAGAGGAAACCAGTTTTTAGAAATCAGCATGGTTCAATTGTCCTGTAGTTTCCTCATTGTTCTTTTTTGTTAGCATAACTGGAACTAGAGGATTTCAGGATTTGGATTCACATGAACAGCATTTACACATTTAAAACACCTTAAAATAAAGTGTTACCACAAGTTAAAAAAAAAAGAATAGGAATATAAAAGTGTGTTACTAGTTGAAGGTAGTGTTGACAAAGTCTTCAGCTGTTACTTGAACATATAGCCAATGAAACAGTCCAAATAAAAGTCTGTGAAATTGACTTTGTTCCCCTTTTTTTTGGATCGATGGCACTGAAATGTGGTATTTACTTGCAGAGAGTAATTTCTGGAGGCCACATGAGCCTGAAGTAGTGAATTTAGGTAAAGGGATGCTAAGCCAGTTGATGTTCAGTTGGCAAACATCAGTGCCTCGAGCAACTATTGATAACAAGTCATATGGAGTCATAGTTAATGTGTCTAGTTGGATAGAGAGCGGGGTTTTGTCTTTGCAAGCTTATTTGAAGGCGATGGTCCTTCATCCAGCAAGAATAGACTTTGTGACATGCTGAGATGATTTAGAGGTAGAGTAAAATGCCATCAGCAAAGCAGTGATTGGAATAATTTCTGAATAATAGATAGAGACTAGAATTGGTCTAAGCACAGCCCTGAGGCACACCGGTAGATATTGCTACTTGGACTCTTTACCAATCTAAGACATACTGAAGGATTTGCCAGAGAGGTAATGGGGTTAAAAGTGTCCCTGGTATAGCAAGATGAGTACTGAAGATTTAGGAGCTGTTCTTTCCAGTCTTGGAGTTCAACAACTGACAGCAAGGCAATACGTCACAATGGCGAGCTGCTGTCATTACATTTAAAATGTTTAGGGGAAATGTTGTGTTTTATTAATAGAAATTGTTGTGATTTTGATCAGATAATTCCGATGTAAAATATAAAATGTCAAAATAACTGTTTGAAAGTTTATTTCATTAAGATGCAATTAAAACAGACTAAAATACATTAAGGATCACAGCCCCAAAATACTTTAAATAAATTAATGTTTTTAATTTTAATTCTTTGCTTTGCTTTACCCATTTGTCAAGAAGAAATTGAAACATTCATTCATTCATTCATTCATTCGTTTTCCTTCGGCAAGTCCCTTTTTTATCAGGGGTTGCCACAACAGAATGAACCACCAACTATTCCAGCATGTTTTATGCAGCGAATGCCCTTCCAGCCGCAACCCAGTACTGGGAAACACCCATACACTCCCACATTCACACACACTCATACACTACGCCCAATTTTGTTTACCCATTTCACCTGTAGCGCATGTCTTTAGACTGTGGTGGAAACCGGAGCACCCAGCGGAAACCAACGCCAAAACACAGGGAGAACATGCAAATTCCACACAGAAATGCCAACTGGCCCAGCCAGGACTCGAATCGGTGACCTTCTTGCTGTGAGGCGACAGTGCTAACCACTGAGCCACCATGCCACCTGAAACAATTATAATTATTTAATTTAAAGTATGACAAAATGTGGTACGATCACTTATTGTTTTATGAAGTTTAAGTAGTGGTCAGAATATGTATGTATCACTACATTATTCCATCCCATATTTTGAGGTTTGTTGAAACAATAAAGTAGACAGAAGACACTTTATTTAAATAATTTGCTTTCTCTGTATACAGTCGTGGCCAAAAGTTTTGAGAATGACACATATTAGTTTTCACAAAGTTTGCTGCTAAACTGCTTTTAGATCTTTGTTTCAGTTGTTTCTGTAATGTACTGAAATAAAAATACAAGCACTTCATACGTTTCAAAGGCTTTTATCGACAATTACATGACATTTATGCAAAGAGGCAGTATTTGCAGTGTTGGCCCTTCTTTTTCAGGACCTCTGCAATTCGACTGGGCATGCTCTCAATCAACTTCTGGGCCAAATCCTGACTGATAGCAACCCATTCTTTCATAAACACTTCTTGGAGTTTGTCAGAATTAGTGGGTTTTTGTTTGTCCACCCGCCTCTTGAGGGTTGACCACAAGTTCTCAATGGGATTACGATCTGGGGAGTTTCCAGGCCATGGACCCAAAATTTTAACGTTTTGGTCCCAGAGCCACTTAGATATCACTTTTGCCTTATGGCACGGTGCTCCATCGTGCTGGAAAATGCATTGTTCTTCACCAAACTGTTGTTGGATTGCTGGAAGAAGTTGCTGTTGGAGGGTGTTTTGGTACCATTCTTTATTCATGGCTGTGTTTTTGGGCAAAATTGTGAGTGAGCCCACTCCCTTGGATGAGAAGCAACCCCACACATGAATGGTCTCAGGATGCTTTACTGTTGGCATGACACAGGACTGATGGTAGCGCTCACCTTTTCTTCTCCAGACAAGCCTTTTTCCAGATGCCCCAAACAATCGGAAAGGGGCTTCATCAGAGAATATGACTTTGCCCCAGTCCTTAGCAGTCCATTCGCCATACTTTTTGCAGAAGATCAATCTGTCCCTGATGTTTTTTCTGGAGAGAAGTGGCTTCTTTGCTGCCCTTCTTGACACCAGGCCATCTTCCAAAAGTCTTCGCCTGTCTGTGCGTGTAGATGCGCTCACACCTGCCTGCTGCCATTCCTGAGCAAGCTCTGCACTGGTGGCAATCCGATCCCCTGGCTGAATCCTCTTTAGGAGACGATCCTGGCTCTTGCTGGACTTTCTTGGACGCTCGGAAGCCTTCTTAACAAGAATTAAACCTCTTTCCTTGAAGTTCTTGATGATCCTATAAATGGTAGATTTAGGTGCAATCTTAGTAGCCACAATAGCCTTGCCTGTGAAGCCATTTTTATGCAACGCAATGATGGCTGCACGCGTTTCTTTGCAGGTCACCATGGTTAATGGAAGAACAATGATTTCAAGCATCACCCTCCTTTTAACATGTCAAGTCTGCCATTCTAACCCAATCAGCCTGACATGATGATCTCCAGCCTTGTGCTCGTCAACATTCTCACCTGAGTTAACAAGACGATTTCTGAAATGATCTCAGCAGGTCCTTTAATGACAGCAATGAAATGCAGTTTTTTTTCAGGATTAAGTTAATTTTCATGGAAAAGAAGGACTATGCAATTCATCTGATCACTCTTCATAACATTCTGGAGTATATGCAAATTGCTATTATAAAAACTTTTCCAATTTCCAATATTTATGTCATTCTCAAAACATTTGGCCACGACTGTATAAAATCGTTTTTGTAAATTTAATTTGATGCAGTCAACAAAAAGACATTCTTTGTCTTCAAACCATGCATATCTGTTTATATAATTATTAACTGCACAAATAAAGTGCAGTCTGTGCTTAATTTTGAGAACATCTTAAAAGTTCATACAGATACCTTTCCCAGTTAAGGTAGCAGTGAACAGGAGCTTCTCTCTTCTTTTCCCAGTGCAGGTTTGGTTGTGTGAATGGAGCACAGTTTGTTGTACGTCCTCCTCTGTAATGTATTATCTGTGTTTAGACTAACCTAAGAAGCGTTCTGGCCTTCCTGACTCACCGTCCGCCTCTTTCATCAGGATCACGGTTTTGTTTCTTTATTTATTGCTCTTCAGACAAAAGGTGCATCTCCATGGTGATGTCATTACACACACAAATGAGCCGCTTCGATGCAAACACATTATACAGACACACACACACACACACACAGAAAATGGTCTTATGGGGTCAGATGGACCTGCGTTTTGTTACTGTATCCACTTCGGTCCTGTCACTGTATGTTGGGCTTTAGAGAATAATTTAATTGCTGCACATTTGCTGACATTTATCAGATCGTCTATATTATAGTCACACGGGCTGCTGTTCTCCTGTGGTCACTATGATTAATTAAAAAGATAAAGGAGTTATTGAACAGGCGGCTTTGTATGCGTGTGTGTTGATGGATTGTATTTATGAAGCGTCCATGCATGGCTGAGTTTTACATCTCTAATGCATTCACTTGCTGCTTACTCATTGTGACCCCTGATGTAGGAGGTACCTCGTTATGCAAGTGTGTTTAAATCATTTATGAAAAGCAGAGAATACATTTTGATATAGATTTTCAGCAGTTTTGCAGAATTAATTACTTTAGGCAACGAATGAATCATGTGATCACTGACCAAAAAGCGTATCTCTATACATGTTTTGGTTTTATTTATTTTTTATTTTGCTCTGTTTTTGTGCATGTAGCTTTGCTGGCTTATAGGTCTGTCATGCATATATAATTATGGCTGTAAAACTGATATTAATTGGTGGCTTTAACTATTTTACTAGTAGTGTAAAATAGTAGTATAACTAGTAGTGTAATTTTACTAGTAGTGCAAAATTAGAATATCACACTAAACGTTTGTTGTTTCCATTTGGTGTATTCAAGAGAATCAAGAGAGAAAAAATTTTATTCCCCGCAAACAATTCATATATCAGAAAAAATGAATTCCCAGCAAACAATTCATATATCAGAAATAAAACACTTTTTTTTTTTTTTTTTCCTTGCCACATGAAATCAAAATGAACAATGTCAATTTTGCTGGAGCACATTATTAGGCTTAACGTAAACAATTAATCCATGCAAGTTAATCAACTGAAATAAAAGTTTATTTTGGCTATATAGGTAAAATCTATGTTGTACAAATGAAAATGCCATGCCAGGTTGATTTTTAATCAGAAAGTTATTGTATGCCTATTGTAACTAGGTCATATCATATTCATAAAATATATATTATTTTTCACCCAAAAATAAAGATTCTGTTATTAAACTCTAATAATAAAACTCATTCTAAACTCCAGACTGCTGTTTTATGTTTGTTTGTCTGAAGAGCCCTTTCATCCATTGACCGCAACGGTCATTCATATGTGGTCATATTTCTCACTTGATTTGGAATTTCAGGGCTAATGTTTGATCAAGAATGTAGAAATATTAAATAAATATTACTGAAATATAACATTTTTCAAAAACGAATGATTACAGGCCCTACATAAAATATTGTTAAATAAAATTTAAATTAAAATAAAAATTTAAGCATTGTACTTTCAAGATTGCAACTTTTGCATGATGCTGTTCTTCATTTTTCTCTCTGCATCTAAATAATAACATATAACATTGGCCACATATAAATTATGAAAAAGCATTACCGTAAACAATGTATTTTGTGACACCACAATATAAACGATAGAGCATAATATGCAACTAATATGTAATGATTTTTTGTTTTTTTTGTTCATACAACGTATATTGTCATATTGCAAAGCCCTATTGTTGTATATAGAGGGTGAGGGAGCTCTTGGATTTGATCTAAAATATCTTAATTTGTGTTTGGAAGATGAACGAAGGCCTCAGGGGTTTGGAACAACATGAGAGTGAGTAATTAATAAAAGAATTTACTTTTTTGGTTGAGCTATCCCTTTAAGTAAGGTAGGTAAATGTGCTACTCTAAAACCCTGTTTTATTTTAAATGTCAGAAAAAGCATGATATTAAAAAGATTAGAATATAACTGGTTTAATAGTAGTGCTCCAGAGGTATAGAGTGTGAGTGTGTCTGCCGGTGAGTAGTGCTGGACTGAATGGGGGGGGTTGTGAATGTAATCCTCTGGCCATCTGTTGCTCTCTCTGTCCAGTCATCCTGCTTCCTCATCGCTACTGCGGGGTCGAAAGTGAACCATACACACCAGCAGTCAAACTATGATGCATCGATTCCACTTCCTGCTTAATGCACTGCAGAGCTCCTGATGCAAGAGCTCTAGAAGTTGCAGAAATAATCCCAGAATCACTCTTGTGGATTATATTTCATTTAACTATTTTTAGTAAGCTTTTAAAATGCATAGAAAGCAACTTTATGTCCAAGAGGCTGCTTGGGAGCAGTATTATAAAGAAAAGAAATATGAACAGAGCAGATATGGAAATGAGCAGCGTATGATTGATGGCATGTCACACAATGGACAGAAGAAATGAACTGGAGAAGATCTCCATGGGAGGAGTCACAGAGCGACATCCATTTATTATGTAACTGACACAAAACAATGGTTTAAAAGTGTTTACCGGTCAGAGTGAGGTTTTTTTGGGAAAAAAGCTTTGGTAAGCTGTTCTCATGAAATAAACCCCAAATAACATTAGTTTCAACTTGATTGTGTTCAAAACAAACATGCATGTTTGTTCTTCAATTTTGCTTGAATTAAATTAAAAGTAGTGCTGGGCAAAGATTAATAGTGATTAATCGCATCCAAAATAAAAGTTTGTTTTGACATAAGATATATGTGTGTATTATATATGCGTTTATATAGTATGTACTATATAAACACAGATAGATATTTAAATGTAATTTGTTTCATATACATATACAGTGCTCAGCATATGTAAGTGCACCCCTCACAAATCATTTTCTATAGGAAGCTTTACAAAATTTTATTTGTGCATATGTATTAGATTAGTCCGCACTGAAGCCAAATCTGGAGCTAATTTAACAAAATAACTTATGATAACAGTACAAAATTTGTACACCCAAATTTATATGTTAGGGAAAAATATAAAACAATTTTTTAAAAGAGCAAAATTCAAGAGAAACAACAAATTGTATAAAATTTTGTAGTTTGTAATTTTTTCCCAATATTTCACATGAATTTAAATATATTGTCTTTCTATTTCTTAAGATATTAGGTGACTAAAATATTATTTTAATAAATATATGTTTAATAAATCGGTTTTGTTCAAATTCACCAAAATATATGACCTATAATCACTGAGAAATGGATAAAAATATTTATTTGGGGGTGTTTTCCAGTGGTTTCTCCATCAGGCTTGGAATTTGGTTTTGGATGGTTTTTGCCATTTTTCAAGTGGTCAGGCTAAGTAGCCAGGCTGGGACACCATCTTCATCCAGCTAAAATGACTGATTTAAACAGCATGGAACTGGAGTTTTACAAGATCTGGTATATTCAGTAATAAATGTGAGGACATTAGCTTACCCAAATGCTCCTCAAATGAAGTTTCTGTGAAGCTCATTTACACACTGTATCACAGGAAGGCTTAAATCTAAACTGATAGCATCGCTTTCCTTTATTGGCACCCACAGTAATGAGTGACAATGAGTTTCCACTGACACAGTGACCCATACCCTAAGGCCTCAATAAAATCCTAACAGCGGTTTCCGCTTGGCTAGAAATGTGGAAAATGATCACACACTGACATCCTCCACCTCACTGACTTCCAAAGAAAAACACCAAAGAGTTATTGTCTATCAGGTTTCTTGCACTCATGTTTCTCAGTACTTTGTTAACCTCTCAATCTTACTCTTAACATCATCATGTCTCACTAAGCTTGTATGTGCTGCCTCTGATTTCCAGTGAGAGGTTACAGCAATATGCGTTCGTAATCCACTGTGATGTCTTGCGGCCTGGCATCCAATCCCAGCATCCAATCCCAGCATCCATCTGGCATATTCATCCAGCACACAGGGCTCAAGCAGCTATCAGAAGTAATCTGCTCTAAATCACAGCTCAATCCCATAATAGTTATTGTATGGCTGTGTGGCCAAAGTCTTACACAGAAACAAGAGTATTGTTCAAAACGTCAGATTTGTTTTCCCAAACAGAAAACACACAAGGATTCTGCAATCGTTTTTTTTTCTGCCCTACCAGCATTTTAAGTGCTTATTTGTGTATTACATGCTTATGCACATGAGGGTTTGTTTTTCTGATTCAGTTCATCTTAATTTTTTCAGTTTGTGTTTTAACTTCTGTGTAATTGTTGCTTTAGTTTTTCTGTTGTTTTTCAGTGTCTTTTTGCTTTATTTTATTTTTATTCATTAAATTTTTTTGGTGTTTTTGTTTTCTTTTGTTTCACTTTTTATTTATTTTTTTAACATTCTTGTTTTGACTTTGTTTTTGATTTCGTATTTGCTTGTGTATTTAATTTTTTTGTATACTGTTATTATTCTGTTATAGTTTTATTTCCTTTATTTTTTTTTCTTTCTTACCAAAAAAGTTACGGATTTGAAAAGCTATGAGCATTTTCAAATATCTTTTCCATTTTAACAGTTGTTTCAAAGAAAAATCTGTCCTGCAATATTGACGGCAAACTACAGTACTCCGCTGCGGGTCTCTTCACATTTAGTTAGGAAGTATTCACATATTAGCATTTTATAATTGGATATATATGATTATAAAATATGGGAACACCTTGTAGGTTAGTCAGTGCAAAACAACTTTTTCTTAAATACATTCTTGATACCTTTGAAATCTTTTAATATTCTGGTCTTATTTGTATAAAAAAAAACAAAAAACAATGCATAAACAAACAATAACATAAAAGAAATGAGTGTGTCTCTTTAAATGCAAATCAGCTGCTGCTCTAGCCCCGAGACATCTCGTGTCTCGGCTACTCGGGCAAAGGCAAACAAAACATCAGCAAGTGTTTTGAAGTCTTGTCAGTTTAAACACCTGATGCAGAGAGATAGATGGTGTGCATACAAAAAAAGAAAGGTAAAAAAAACTGACCAAGTTCTTCATGTCGTCTGTCAAATACACAGAAGATTATTTCAAAAGCACTAAAACACCCATAAGTTCACAATCACATATGTCTGTGAATGTAAACAGTTGGTTGGAAGCTGCACGAGTATCAGTATATTAGGCCTCATGCCATTAGGCTGGAATAAATAGCAAGATTACCAGCTAAAGAAAGTGTAAAAAGCATATCTGAACCACCGTATGACTATCCTTTATCTTTGGAACATGAATGATGTCTTTCTTTAATCCATACAAAAAAAGTTAGTGTAAACAAAGGATGATGGTGACTCATCATCGTGTTTTTATAGACTATCGTTTGAACTTCAACGCATGCATTGTACATTATGAAACCCATACAATAATAACTTTGACCAATTTCTCTGTTGTTTTTCTTTCAGTTAAGAAAGCCAAACTCCAAGGGCCCCCGGGTAAGCAAATTCTCACATGTTTTTTTTGCTGTTCTAAATGCAATTCAAAACACAAAATTTGCTTTTCCCCTGGCCATGAAAATCCTATGCAAATCTAGTTGGTTTTATCATTCTTGTACAGTGTGGCATTTTGTTGATTGGTTGGTTTTTACACTCTTTTTTTAATTTAAAAAAACAATGTACTGTACACAAAAGGGGTTTGGAGGTCAAACTTTGAACAACACATTTCAAAGTGGACATTTTTGCAACTGAAATTGTTTAATAGATAGATACATGTATACATGTATGGATGAATGGATGTTAACTACCAAAATGTAGTATTCTGGAAATGTTGATATCATGCACATGCATTTTTAAATGTTTTTTTTATTTTCATTTCGATGTTTATTATTTACTATGTTAACATTTACTTAGAGATGTGTATATATGGCATACAGAGCTTTTTACATTGGATATACAAAACAATTGAACATAAGAATCCAGAAAGTAAAGAAGTATTGTAAATAAGTTACAGTTAAATAAGTAAAATTTAAATAAATGTAATGTAATTTAATAAATAAAGCAAAATAAATCAAACAAATATTTAAATAAAATTAATGATATTTCTATTCTGACAATGTGGTAATAAACTACCATAATCATAAAATTACTTCTGTATATAACCAAAGTAAAATCTAACAATGCAAATTTGTTGCTTTTCAATTGCTTTCAATGACTTCAGTCTAAAGGCAGGAGCAACCAAAACACAAAAATTGGTGCGCAGATGCTCAGTGTTTCTTTACATCTACTGCTTTGGAATAAATAATTGTTTTTTAAACATGTTTGCAGACCCGCATGAACAGTTTTACCTACATAATCATCTGTACGCAATACTTTTCACAAATCCACCATTTCACATCACATTTAATCTACATTATATCCTTGAAGAGCATCAGCTCACTGTGGAGTCATGAAAGTTTTTGGCTTCATCTAATAATTGATTCTGTTTTCTTGTCTTTCATCTTGTCTGAGTTCAGAGCTTGTGTCTCGTGAGCTCAGTGTGTAAGATCAGTGTAGGTTAAGCTCAAATCCCTACACTCTCCTCATCTGCAAATCCCTACACTGTTGGCCTTCATATGGATCCTGTAAGCCACGATACTGTGCCCCTGAACGTGTCCTTATAGTGCTGAATATCATTACTGTCCTGCATTAGTTCTCGGATTGTAATGGTTGTCTTATATTGTGGTTGGTTGAACAACTGTTGGCGAGTGTTCAAGGGAGGCGTTAAGCTCAAAATATGTATGTAAATGTAGTGCTTTCTGCCTTAGGCAATGATCTATCACTCTTAAAGGGACAGGTCACCTAAAAAAAAAATGCTAATTTTGTTGTTCAAAACATGCATTACTGTCTTGCTTTTCTGGACAACTAAATATATATTTTTATTTATATTATGACAAAATGCCTTAAAGATATAAAACTGAATAACCCATCACTTGTTCCAAACCTGTTTGAGTTTTTCTTCTTCTGTTGAACACAAAAGATATTTTGAAGAAAGCTGTAACCATTGTCTCTCATAATATATGTTTTCATACTATGGATCCTATGGTCTGCTTTTAGGTTTTCAGCTTTCTTCAAAATATCGTCTTCTGTATTCAGCAAAATAAATAAGGTTTCAGTAAAATGCTGAGTAAATAAACATGTTTGGGTTTGATATTTTTGGCCATACATTGTACATTGGAGCACATCAGAGTACGGCTGTGCAGTTAATTGAAATTTGATTTTGATTTTAGCCTCCAGTGATAATGAAAATACAGTAATCAAGATGAAACAATTTTAGCATCATATTCCTCCCCCTTTCCAGCAGTCTGCATTTGTTCCTCTGCAAAGCCCAGTTTCAGGTGGAAATCAGCAAAACTGTGTAATGTAAATTTTGTAGCATGGGACATACTTGATTTATAGCTGTATAAGATTTACTCATGTTTTTAAAAGCACAAAAGTGAACTTATGATATAATTACAATATGTAAAATCTGTTTGATCAATCTACACGCATGGTCAAATACATAATCCTTATTTGCTATGTAATGAATGAACACAAAGAATGAAAATGCATGTGTAAGAAGTAAATGGGACCTCTTAAAGTGACAGTGAGAAATATTCCTTTAAATTAATCAAAGTTTTAGTCAAATGGCCCACTTATAACCATTTTCAATAATCATGAAATGAGTACAATGATTACAATATTGACCAAAAGTATCATGATTATGATTTTTTTCCATAGTAAACAGCCCTATATCAGAATAAGGCTGCACAATAATGATTTTTCTTCTGAAAAATATTAAGAGAGATGATTTAGTTTTTCTGTGATATACAGATTTGTACAATTGTTTTTTTTTTTTTTTTAAGTTTAACATAAAGAAATCATCCAAAATAAGCTTTTTGTACATGATTAGATAAAATATTTCATTCTAAAAATTGTGAAAATGTATCTTGGCTGTTCGCAGTATTTTCTGAATTATCAATGATAAAAAGAGATTCTTAATCCACATAAAAAAAAAAGGAATTTGGAACCTGGCTTAATCCAACATTCAGATTTTAGTGCTAGAAATGTATGCAAATGAGTTCATATTTAATAAAGCCAGTAAATAAACCAATCCAGACTTCCAAACTTCTAATACCAAAAAAAACAAAAACATTTTTCAATTCTTAATGTAACTACAAATCATCTGGGATACTATGGTGAAAACTATTTTTTTTAAAGCCCTCTTCACCTGCAGCGACTTGCCTATTTATAAACCTTTATGAATTTCTTTCATCTGTTGAACACAAAATAAGAAGAATATTAGCAAAAAGCAGCCATCGACGTGTTTAACAGAAGAAAGAAACTTGGGCTAGGAACATGTGAAGATGTGTAAACTTCATTTTTAGGTGAAGTATCCCTTTAATTTTACAATTAGTCTGACAAATAGTCTATTCCTATGGGACAGCAAATCCAGCCTTTTGGCAGCCTTAAAGGAGTCAGTGGCAGGTCGCTCTCTCCCCGCGGGACTCTTGAACACTCTTAACTCCGATCACACCCCATCCTGAATGTCCCAATCGGCCTGCTCCATCTCTTGAACAAACAGCCATCAGCCTGCAGTGTGATGTCACTGCCTCTATTGTGTCAGAAAGTAAACAGTGAATACGGCTGCGGCCTCTGTCTGTCTGTATGTCTGTCTGTAACAGGTGGCTCTTTTGTGCTCCTGCGTTGGAGATTGTTTACTTTACCTCTCTAAAATCACTAAGAGTGTTCAGTCAGAGCCTGCTTTATCCTGTGAGCTATGTTGGTGTGAAATTGCTGGATTGTGTTGGAAGATCATTTTGTTTTAGTGCTTATTAAATTTGAGCAACTGCAAATGGAACTTGCATTGTAATTCTGTCATTTGTGTACAGCTTTCAGGAAAGGTTTTATTAAAGTTTAAACAGTTGCTTAAGATTTTAAAGTAAGATTTGTTATAGAAGAACCAATTGTTATATTTTGATTATTTTGTAATGAGGAAACATTAATAATGAGGATTTTAAACATTAAGAACAAGGACGTTTAAACAGCATTTATCAGTTATTTCATTTTAAAGATCTATTAAAATCAATAACATCACAATTATTAAGAGTGTGGAATAGCCTATACTTTTTGGGCTTTTTTTTGTTTTTAAAATTTTATTTGTCAGGCCTTAGAACATTGAATTAGTGAAGCCAAAATGCTGTACATTTATCAACATAGGCTCATTCTGAAAACGTAGCCCTATATACATTTCTGGAGATCGCAAATTATGTAGCCAGAAGTATGTATGGCTGCATTTCGTTTTCAAAACAAACACTACGGGTCACTATGACGCCGTTCCTTTTCGCACTTATCAGCTGACCGCTTACCTCCGTATAGATGGCCCGCTTTTACCAGTTTGTCCAGTTAGCTCACCATGTACGTCGGTGGACTTGAGACGCAGAGAGGAGTTGACCACGACGGCGGGGTTCGAGTCCGGCGAAGAACGGTTCCAGAAAGCGGGTAAGACAAAAACAGAAGCCAAAAAATAAAAAAAACAAGTAAATAACAGGGTGAGAATGTGGGTAAATCTGAAAACGTGGTTTTCTGGATTGCTTTTTAAAATTGTTGGTTGGGTTTAGGGAAGTGGGTGGGTCGGTCAATCGGTGCTTTTGAAAATAATGTTGGTTGGGTTTAGGGAAGGAGGAGGGTGGGTCAGTTGATCAGTCAGTCATTCAGTCAGTCAAACAGTCAGTCGACAGCGGCTTCTGGTGGATTTATGCGAGAAGAGCAGGCGCAAATGGCACTTGCGAGAGAAATTTGAGCTCTCAAAAAGCGTACACAGCGGCCTTTGGTGGATTTGCGAAAACAAAAACTGCAAAAAAAAAAACGTAGCTCCTGGGACATATTTGGCACTCTCCAGAAATGTATATAGAGGTATGTTTTTAGAATGAGCCTGGATTGACATTTATTGTATGTTTTTACACATTTCTATAAATCTGTGTCCTGAATCCTGAGAAAATTTATGATTTTATTATAATTTTTTTATTTATGTTTTCCTCTACAGTACCAATTGAGGAAAAGTCTGTAAGTGCCTTTTAAACGGAAAACTGTTATTTAAAAAAGAAAATCACAATATTGCATTTTTTTAAAATATTTTTTTATTGAATGTTTTTAGTATACAAACATGTCAGAAATTTACATTGATTCATGTAATTTGAATCCTGACCCCACAGAATAAATTATAATAAAAAACAATTGAATTGTAATTAAAGAAACAAAGAACAAAAAAGCATTTTCTACTGTGTAGTTTTATCGATTAGCATAATAATAATAATAATAATAATAATAATAATAATAATAGTAATGCAATAAAATAGAGGAGATAGAATATTTATTTTACATTTTAATACAAAAACACATTTAACAACATTTGAATCTATAAAAATCTGAATAAGAACAGATACAGATTGTCATGAAAATAGTCTTGATGCTGGCACAGTGTGGAATTAAAAAGTGAAGGAATAAACATTGTGTACAGTCTCTTTGTTCAAAGAATAGTAGCATTACTAAAGATCCCAAAAAAACATTAAACTGTGGCTGTAGAAAAAAAGTTTCTTGCATAAAAATTACATAAAAAAATTTCCATAGTCACCTACTGTCAGCAGAAACTCTTAGTTAAATCCCTCATGTGAACCAAATCCAAACTGCAGATCCATCCTGTACTTCATACAACATTCATCAGAGACCTGAAACGGAAATGTCAGCTCTCAATTGTGCGCTACCTTTGACTAATTTATTGAAAAACTCAAGCAGAATCAATAATGTATGATGACATGGTGCAGTCATGAAGAAACGATTCAGCCATCATGGTCTTAGTTAAAGACTTTCAGAGTTTGGTTTTTTTCATATAGTAGCAAAAAAACAAGATCATTTTGTTGCATTTACATTCGAGCATTTCCAGCGTTATGGATGTGACATTTGCAGTAAAATTAAAACAAATTCACAGAGAAAGTATATGTTAACATTACATTGAAACATCTGTTTATATTTTCCAAAACAACTAACCACAGGGTTAAGCTTATACTATGGGCTGCTGAATATTTGATTCTTGATTTGTGCTCATTACTCTAACACATGCTTATTTTCATAATCTTTCATCTGGGCTTTTCATGGTGAAATCATATCAAAAGAAACTATTTTGATTTGATTTTTCAGTTCTTAAAATGTGTTTTTGTTGTCCAAGTAAATGAGTAAGATATTTTAGATTTCATGTTGGCTTTAAAGACCTAATTCACCCCCCAAAAAATTACCATTTACCCTCCCTCAAGTGGTTCAAAACCTTTTTTTTTCTGTTGAATACAAAAGAAGATACGTGTTGTAAACTAGTCACCACTGACTTCCATAGTAGGAAAAGATACTGTGGAAGTAAATGGCTACTGGTTTCCAACTTTCTTCAAAATAACTTATTTTCTTTTAAACATAAACTCACACAGGTTTGGAACAAGTGAGTAAATGAAGACAGGATTGTAGTTTTTGGGTGAACTATCCCTTTAATACTAAAGCTGGTCAAACATCTGATTGCTCCGGCTGGTCTCTGATCATTGTGAATGGACTGGATGGTATTTTTGCCCTCAGTGTCTTATTTGAACTGGTGTAGCGTGTTGATTTGTGTTGTCCTGGAGAGGTCTGATTGTCTTTGTCTCTGTGGAAACCTGTTGAAACAAGGAAGCAAACAGTGTAGAACGAAGCACGAGAGTTGATCAAATCTGTTTCAACAGCTGACGTCCTTCCAGCCTTCTCATGAGCTGAACTTATTGACATAAAGATATCTGGCTGTCTTTTAGTTAACTCATAATCAATTATGGTTTTATACCTTCATTTATTTATTTATTTTTAATCCTCAGCATTTAAATCAACTAATGCATTCATAATAATAATAATAATAATAGTTGTTGTTATTATTGAAAATTAAATGATTATTATTTATTTATTATTAGTGCTAGTGGTAGTTGTTTGCATTATTATTTGTTTTGTGTCTTATGTTTGAAATATGGTAATTAATATGCAAAATAGTTTTGTGACATACTGTTTAGCAATGTTTTTTAGGAGTATTACAGTTTTTTTTTTGTTTTAAATAACATATTATTATTATTATTATTATTATTGTAATTTTTGCTGTTGTTTGTTATTGCATTGCTTATTTATTTTAGGATTTATACAAAATATGTATTAAATATTAAAATATTAACATTGAAAACAATTTGTACTCTTCTTTATTATTTTTTATTCATCTTATACATTGTTATTGTTATTTGTTATTTTTAATATATATAATATATGGATATATAAATGTGTGTATGTGTATATGTATATGTATGTGTATGTGTGTATATATATATATATATATA
>CAIGQV010019090.1:5474330-5488695 GCA_903798115.1 Danio jaintianensis
TTTTTTTTTTAATGTTATGGACTTCACTGTTAGCAACAATGTTTAATAAATTAATTATTAATTAATAAAGCAGGATTCCTGTGATGTACTTCTTGCGCTGGATCTTTATAGAGAACTGTGTAAGTTTTCTGAATGTTTATATATTGGCACAGGCTGGCAGACTGTATGATCGGGCACGTGTTGACCAGCTCTCAAAAAATGAAGTGTTGTTATGTCACTGCCTGCGTAATCCTTCTGCTGTCCTCATAGAGCCTATGTGTGTTTGCATTACATTTGTGTTTATGCTTATAAAGCACCGTCGTTATGAATATGATAAAAAATATTGCGCATAGACTTAGTCAGTTCTGTGATGCTCATTTTATTTGCTATTCATAGTTATTCTTAGTTGACATAAAACTAACATAAATGGTTACTTGAAATGAAAACATACTAAATAAAAAAAATAACCAAATAAACCTAAAAAAACTAAATAACAATAAAAATATATATTATTTTTATATAATATTTATTTCAGCCAAGGACATTCAATTTCATTCAGTTTTTATAAAATCTAATGTAAAAACTAAAGTGCAAATTAATAAAACTCTATAGACATATTAAAGAATAATAAAAAAAGTTTGTAATAGAAACAAAAGTAAAATATAATTCTAGATTTTTCTATACTTATTTGATTTTAGTGATCTTTTTTTTAAATGTGGTATTTATTAATATTCATAATATTATTCCTCTTAACAATAATGCTACAATTAATGTTTTTTTTGTTGTTTTTTTATTTTACGATTCTATTGTATTATTAATTTTAATTATTGTAATTCTTGAAAAGTTAAAATAATGAATGTACATATTTTTATTATCATGTTTTCCTTATGATCGTTATTCTAAAACAATTACTATCAATATTAGTACTAGTGTTATGCTATTATTTTGTAAATTTGTGTTGTTTTTTTTCTTCTACATATGACATTATGGTAATGTATATCAAAGAAATGTGTTGAAACTTATATTCAGAAGCAAGCAGGAAAAACATAAACAATAAATTAAATCTTCTCTAGAATATGATTTTAGAACACACTACCAGTAAAATGTTTGGAATCAGTAAAAGTTTTCAATGTTTTTAAAAGTAAAGTGTTGTTCACCAAGGCTGCATTTACTGAATCAAAAATAGCTAAATATCATTACAATTTAAAAGATCTGTTTTCTTATTTAATGTACTTTAAAGTTTGCAATGTTCCTGTGATTTGAAGGGGATTTTCCATCATCATTACTGATCCTTACTGTTTACTGGTAGTGTATAATAGACTAGATTATAATATTAACCAATAAGACCCTCAAAACTGTGTTTTGAAGGCTTAAATATGTGCAATGCTTGTAATGATGTTTACCTCAGAAAATTGCATCCTACAGCCTAACCAAATGAATCTAAGCAGCTAAGGAAAATTCAACTCAAAATATTGTCATACGGCAGCAACAAACTCTTGTTTTGTAGCATGAACTCCCCTGGAGCTGGTGTTTTTTCTGTGTGTTGTGGATGTGATGTGAGATTATGGAGGTCAGGCCTCTTGCTCTCAGTCACTGGGGGAAGGGAATCACACTAATCTTAACTCTCACTCTCAGCTTTATTGCTCAGGCTTTATTCAGTCACAGTCCTGCCACATGTGCTTTGGGATTCCCAGGAAAACCTGTCGAACCAGCGGGCACATATCTGTGTTGCACATAGGGTTTCTGCTTTTTGTCCTGTTCACACCACATCAGGGAATGGGAAGAATTTTAGTTATCAGCTGTGTTTACACCCGGTTTAAAGACTGCGTGAGACTTTTGTTTCGGTATGTTGATATACTTCCAAATTAAACTGAATATTGAGTAGGGGGCTGGGCTTTCTTTTTGTGCATCATTCCCTCATAGCAAACTAACGGTATAAGGGGCGTGGCTAAGAATATTATGGCTGAAGCTGTCAAGTTGACATTAACTGAAGGACCGCCACTTCTAATGCATAAACAAATGATTGGACTTTGATTTGAAGATTATCAAACAAGATTTTAAGTTTTGTTTTAGTGTATTAATTTACATAGATTATTTGTTCACTTAAAGAATAACAATGTGTGCTAACAGAAAGGGTCAATTTTGATTTTAAATGGACTTTAAGATGTGTTTTGATTTCATTTGATTTCAAGACGGTCTTTTTAAAAGCCCTGGTGTAAATGTTCACCCAAAAATTTAAATTCTGCAATCATTTACTCAGCTTTCACTTGTTAACCTATTTGAGTTTCTCATTGACTTCCATCGTAATATTTTTTCCTACCATGAAATTCTTTAAAAAAAAAAACAGAAGAAAGAAACTTTTATAGGTGTAAAACCACATGAGGGAGAATAAATGATGGGTGAACTACCCCTTTAATATGTCTTTGTTCATTTTTGGATTGATATCTTAACACTTTATTCCACTTTCCACTTTATTTCTAAGGTGTTCTTGTTGCAGTCTAACTATTCATGTAACTACTGAGTAATTTGAATTATTAACATGTACTTGATATACACTGTAAAAAACAGTTATGTACAATCAATTTGTGTTGGGACAAAATGAAGGAATTAAGTAAACTAGTTAGTTTTAACAAATTTAAGTGGATTGAACATGAATCAAGAATTGTGTTTCAGCTCATTTTAAATAAGTAGTTTGAACAAACCTCAAACATTATTTTTGAGTGTATGGTTAGGGTTAAGTCAGATTTAGTAAGTTGCATGTAATTATGCATAATTAATTGTATTTTAATAGGTACATGTAACATTTGTAACGAAGATACCTTAATATAGTGTTACCTACATTAAAAAAAAAAAAGACTTTTGCGGCTTGTTGAAATGAAAACTCTTAAGGGTTTTTGGGACAACTTAATTGTTTTTTGTTCAGTCCACTTCAGTTTGTAAAAATTTTTAAGTTAACTTAATAGATGTGTGTTGGGAAAACATGAAGGATTTGCATGAAACCAAGCATTTTTGACAGTGTATCATGATAATGAACATGCATGATATTGTTATCATGGGCACTTAATACTTAAAACATTACCTATAGGGAGCATTTGATCAGACACACCCATCAGGTCAAGATGACTGCTATTTTTACTGTTTTATATTTTCTTATATCTTATTGTTTATTTTTTGTTAATGTTTTACATATAAATGGCCTCATTAAAATTATAAATGTGGACAATAGGCTACAAAAACCAATTACTCCAATATTGTTTTAAACAAAAAAACTAAGAACTTCTTTAAAATGCAAGGTTTTGAAAATGATATTCTCGTCATCTCTTTGTAAACCACAAAAATGTGATTTTTTGAAAATGATGACATCGTGCGTATTTGCAAGTACTTGACAACGATGGCCTACAGGACAGTGTTTGTGCAGCTCAAGTTACTGAGTGACATCATCACTCTGCCCATGCATAATACAGCATTGTCACTTTTATTGATTGATGTGAATGGAGATCATTATGATTATGATAATCCAGTTTGTTGTGCAATTTTACTCTCAGATTTTACTGTGCTCTCAAAGAACTATGTATATAAACATGTGTTTTCTGCTTCATTTCTAGATAAATTCAATGCCTATGTGACACTGAAAGTGCAAAATGTGAAAAGTACGACCATCACTGTGCGAGGAGACCAGCCGTGCTGGGAGCAGGACTTCATGTTGTAAGTTTGTAATTTGTGTGAAGGGTCTGCTCTTCTTTCCACTAGTCATTCACACATGTGTAGAGCTATCTTTATGGGGACTTCCCATAGACGTAATGACGTAATCTACTGTACAAACTGTATATTCTATCCCTACCTCAACCCTACCCCTAAACCCAACCCTCACAGGAAACAATTTGCAATTTTACATGTTAAAAATACTTTGTCCTGTCTGATTTATGAGCCATTTTCCTCATGGGGACCAAAAAATGTCCCGACAAGGTCAATTTACTGGTATTGCTATACAGTACTTGTGGAGAGATTCGGTCCCCACAATGTAAGTAATACAAGCTCGCGAAGTGCATTACTGATGTACTGATTACTTTTTGTGACAAGCATCAATATATTGTGCCGCAATCTGTTTTTTCAATTAGTAAATATTGAAATTGTGCTTTATTGTTTAACTTTGTGAATTCAGGGTAAATGAGTTGGAATTTGGTGTAGAATGTTGCTCTAATGTGCTGATAGTTTGTGCAGCGGCTGAGGAAGTGTTGCTCTTCAGTCTTTATTTCGTCATTGTTTGTTTTTCTGCTGCCTTATTCCAATGAATCAGATGATTTTCTTTTTGACCGTCTTTTTAGATAATCAGGCCGTCAGTGTGTCTTGTTACACATCTAGAGCCAGCTGGTCCCTTACAAGTGAAGTGCCATTTCTGTGTTAATATGCTGATGATCTTAAAAAAAGGCCTATTCTGTAGTGATGAATAACTCTTAAGAAAAGAGGGAATAAGATACGGTTACTGTAGGTCAGATGACTAGAAATCAGATATGTTTCAGATTTAGAAGCACATTTAATAGTGACCTAAATTACATGTGAAAAAAAAATAATCTCTTGTGTTTTTGCTGTTGACGCATACAAAATAATCCAACCTTTGTCAGTGAAAATTGTGTGACGGTGTACATTGCAGTTGCATGATTCTGGATAATCGTGGGCTTAATGTATTTAAAGATGTACTTTAAAAAATGAGATCTTATGTATGTATGTATGGATGTATGTATACGCGGACAGTTGAAGGAAATATATTTTTAAAATATATATATTTCATTGAATTATAAAAAATTTAACATAATTAATTACTTATTCTTTACTTTATTTATTTTAATTACTGGAAGAATCAACTTTTTGAAGGAAACTCTTGAATGAATAATTTTGCAGTTATTGTTTGTTTGTTTGTTTGTTTATTTATTTTCATTCAATAACTTGTCACTGTCTAACAGTGTAACCAGTACAGCCTTCATTTGAAAATACTTTCTTATGCAATTTTTTTAATCACTTCTGGACACTTCTGTGTTTAATAATTTTTTCTTCAGTACTTATGTGATCATTTGAATGTTTGTGACAAATAAATAGGGCCAGACAGAATTTGCGGACATTTTTTGCTATTTTTTTGTTTGTTTGTTTTTTTTGTAAAAAAATCTGCAGATTTATGCAGAATGATTTTAGGAGTATCGTAACTAAAAACGTAATATATGAAATAAAAAATAATAATTTTTAAACTTCTATTTAATGTTTACAATGCAAATCCAATTAGATCAAATTATTTGGCAAACAAAGCAAGTCTCTCATGTAATATATCATCTAAAAGAGAGAAAATATTACTTTGCAAACTTTATTGTAAGTAAATCAAATAAACATTTTCATATTAGTCAATAATATTACTGAAATTAATAAAAAAACTGAATAAATATAAGTTTACACAAGTAAATAGACTCAATGATAGGCTTAAATATGCAGAAATCTATGCTAACATGCTATGTTAGCTAATATACTAAAGAGTAAAGCTGTTTCATGTCAGTATGACCAATCACACTGCTGTAGAAGTGTCCTTTGTTTTGTTAAGGTTTCATTATTTGATTTAAATGAATTTAATAAAAACGTTGCATGTAAAGTTCAGATATAAACAGTACTGACACTGGCTTTGGGTTTCATCCAGACAGTATGTCTAGTTTCCAAGAACGTTTTTCTCCATGCCAGGAATATGTGTCTCGCTCCAGGACATGAAACTGGCACTGTGTGCTTTGTTGCACATTTCTATCTCTCTCAGAGATTTCTATCTATTTGTTTAGATTCCTGCCTGTCCTCGTGTTACATGCATTGTGCATTAGGTGTTCATGTGTGTCTTTGTTTGCACATTCACTGGGATGTGGTTGTCTGTTGTCTCACAGCTTGAGTCTTATATCAACTGTTGCTTTACAGTTCACACTCCACCTCTTCTGTTTGCAGAATTAGATCCTTTTATTCTAGATACTAGTATATTTATTTCTCTTAACAATTTTCTTGTTTGGCTTAAACATTTAAACTGAAACATTAACTGATCGCACATGCATATTTACATTTTCAAATATGTAAAGCCTGATTTTTACTGCATTTTATGAAGGAATAAATCAGTATCACATAAAACATTTGGAATGATGTTCCATTATAAACAAGGTTATATAAAATAGCTTAATGCATGCTACTGAATTTAAAAGTAATTTATTTGTTTGTTTATTTTTAGTGACTTAAAATTTTTGTTTTAGAAAATAAAAATTTTGTTATTAACATTTTATATGAGCTTTTTGTTTAAATTAATATTTTCAGTGACCTTTAAGCAGTTGTTTTATACAAGCAGTTTTATAAATAATTACATAAAAATATTTCAAATATATATTAAATCTTATTAATTTAAAACAAATTTATTATCAGTTACTGTATACTGTAAAAAAAAAAATGCTGGGTTCCACAGAATTCCTTCATGTTGTCCCAACACAAATCGATTAAGTTAACTATTAATGATTAAGTGGATTGAACATAAAACAATTAAGTTGTCCCAAAAAAATCTCAAGAATTGTGTTGTTTTGTTTGAGCAATTTGAACAAGCACAAAAATCTTCTTTTTTTTGATAACAGTTGTTCTATATATGCAGTTTTATAAATAACTAGAAAAATCTATGCTTAAGTGTCATTACTTTTACAGCACATTAAGAAAAAAGTTGGTAAAAAGATTTTTATTTTTTATTTTAATAGTTGTAATTCTGTGTTCCATGGTAATAACAATGACTTCTGTGATTTGGAACCTCAGGGTTATGTGTAGTCTATTTCTTCACCAGGTATTTGTTAATTTAGCATTTTTTTTAATTATAAAATAGAAAACACACTCATAAAAGCCTTGTAATCGTCTGCTATTGATTAACAACAATCTTATTGATTAATAAGATGAAGCTTATATTATTAATTTTCACTTTGAATCAAATTCTTTATGGAAAACCTGAATGCGATTTATTTATTTATTTTTTTTGCTTGCTTGGAGAAACTGTTGTTCCAGCTTGTGAAAACACAAGAAAAGCTCTGTATAAGCTATTAATGAAACTTTTCATTGCTGATCATGATCAATCAGACCTTTGAATAACATCACAACGTTTTTAGTACAGTTTTTTTCCCATTCCTAATAAATTTAAGTAACTGGCTTGTCAAAAGGACTGTAATGTAGTCTCGTTCCCATTGATGACTTAATGTTTTCTTGTCCTAATGGAAGTTCAGAAAGCCAGATGTCCATGTAATTGAAAAGAGCCCTTAAATCTAGTCAGGCTTTGTGTGTCTTTGCTCTCAGAGGTGCATTTAGAGGCAGAGCCAGGTTAATGAAATCATGTTCAGGCCCACTGGGAATAATAACATAGGCCACCAATTGGGGACGGACGATGAAAAGTGACTAATTGTATACTGATCATTGATTATACTGCCTGCTACTGTACATTCTTGCATCAATATTCTCAAAGTGTTACTGTGAAAAAGCCACTGTGTGAATCATATACACTCCATCTACCAATGTGTCGTACATTACATAAATGCACTTGACTAGAACTATAAGCACTATATAGTACACTAAAAGTTGTTAATAGATAAATAAATAGATAAATAAATAAAGTCCCTTGTGCTTACCAAGCATGCAAT
The DNA here is from genome assembly GCA_903798115.1 of Danio jaintianensis. Taxonomy (NCBI): domain Eukaryota; kingdom Metazoa; phylum Chordata; class Actinopteri; order Cypriniformes; family Danionidae; genus Danio; species Danio jaintianensis. The sequence goes on from CAIGQV010019090.1 coordinate 5,481,983, forward strand.
TATCTGATCAAAATATAGTAAACAAAAAAAAGAAGATAAAGTTTGAATGTTATTATTTAAAATAACAGTTTTGCATTTTAATATATTTTATAATTGTATTTAGTCATGTGATGGTAAAGCAACATTTTTGGTATCAATACACATCGTTTCATGATCCGTCAATTCTAAATCATAAATTCACAGGTTTGATGCTCACAAATAATTTTTTTATAATTATTAAACTTAGCAGAAACAACAATGCATTTTCATGCATTCAGGATTGTATAAGTTTAACAGAACATACAGTTGTAATGAAGGTTTTATTTTAATATATGATCAATTTAATGTTTTCCTGAATAAGATTAGTGAAATATAAAAAGAACCACTCTGTTCTGTGTATGAATTGTTGCTTTCATTTCAATGCTATTACTGTTATTTACACACATAATTAATTATTTGTCAGATGCTTTTATCCAAAGCACCATGGATTTAAAAAGACATTTAACCCATTAATTGTGTCCCATTAACATTAATCTCTTCTTGAGGTATTTAAAATAACTTGTTACATAGTACGTTATCTAGAAAGTACCTGGCTAGCAAAACAAGCATTTTCTTTACCAGTTAGCACCATGCTAAAAAAAAAAAAAAAAAAAAGTTGGCACCATGCTAAGCAAATAGGCTAAGTTTAATATACTAATATAGTGTATTGAAAACACAATAAAAGGAGATGTTTTTTGCATCTATGATTTAATGTGATCATTATAAAGGTGATTTTTAAAGGTTTTTGGCTGGTTTATTAGCAACCACATTAAAATTTCCATTTATATCATTAGTTAGCTAACTTGTGGTTTGAATAAACCTCCAAGTGAAAAAAAATATATAAACCATAATATTAGAGCTTCTCACCTTAATATTAAAAGTAACTGAGTGCACATTAACTGAAGATTGGTTAAACATTATGTAAGGTAGCAGTCTAAAATAGCCTGCAGCTGAACAATATTCAAAACCAGTGATGTGCTCCATACATTTCCTTTGAGCAGTTTTCTGTTGAGGTTAACCTGAAGAAAGCTTCACAATGTCATCAGTTTGCTCTCTTTTCTCGGCTCCTTTTTGATTATACCTTAAACACTAATTATAATGTAACAGCATTGCCAATGGGATTACAGCTGTTTGCATAGCTCCGAATTTGCTTGTTTGATCAATGGGCAAAATTGTGTCATTTAGATGTGTCAGACAGGATGTTTCCACCTGCATTTTTTAGCATAATTAACTGCGTCATCTAGCTCTATTGGTCTCTGTAGCAACCTATCAATTAGTTACTACCCATCCCATCGTCGTTTGGCGTGTTCTAGAAAATGAACAAGAGCAAAAAATAAAGCAATAAGCAAACAAGGGGCTCAGCATTTCATACTTACCGTACTTTGGAGACAATTGAAAGCCTAAATGAATTTTGAATGGATTTCCAAATGCTCCTCTTTAGGTGCCGCTTTGTGTGTGTGTCTGTGTATGTGTGTGTGTGAGGTTGATCTTCTCTATTTAGAACAAGCAGAGCAACAGATAAAAGCCATGTTTGCCTCATTCAGTTGTAGAAAGAATTGCATCTTGTTGGCAGATGGCTTGAAGCTGGAATGAATCGACCAGCACAAACATTATTTAAGTTTTTACACTGTATGTGATTATGCAGATCAGGCTTCAGCGTTTGTGTAGTAATTTGGACTAATTCACTGGCCCTGAGCAATCTACCATTATTTATGACTTTTAGCAACACACACCTGATGTACTTTGTACAAACAAAGTGTGTTAAATGTCACTTAATTTTTATTTTATTTTAATTATGGGCACGTCTCTAAGTTTCTCAAACATAGAATGCTGTCATACTCATTGGTAAAATGCTTTGAGCATGGGTTGAGGAAAGATTATACAGTATATGATATTTGCTTTCTAAGTGACTGAACTTTCACCTGGTGTACAATAAAATGTGTACACTAAGAAATCCTGTATATAGTTATTCCACAACATGTTTTAAAAAAAAAAAAGCATGTTGGATTATCTAGCTTTTCTTGAATTTTGTTATGTGTACATAATCAGACACCTGCACCTGGGATCTTCTGAAAGACTCAGATGATGAAGATGAAGCTAATTAAGAGCTGTGGTCTTGCGAAGTGCTCCACAGGCTGCAAAGATATGGAGATCAGGCACTCAAACCACTGGAGCATTTATTAAAACACTCCACTTCAAATGTAGACCACCATTCTAAAGTTTAAAGTTTTTAAAATACATCTCATTTAAAATAAGTCTCTTAATAAATCTCTTATTTTCACTAAGGCAGCATTATTTTCTGACAAATGCGATAAAATGGTGATCCTATTAGCCACAGCTTTCTCTGGAATGGGCTCAAAATTGTGTTTCTATCACTGGAATCAATGTGTAGCAGTAAATACTGAGTTGTCAAATCTATTATTATGCCCTGCGTCTGGGGAGAAAATAATAATTGCTAAAGAATATTATTAATAATAAAAAAACATGGGTTGTGGCTTTAGACTCTTACCCACTATGCCCCCCACCCAACCAAACATCCACACTCATTTGATGTAGCTTGTTGGATTTATTGTTTTTCTATCCAAAGAAAATGCAGGATGATTAACTCCCTTAAAATAAACAAAGTAAATAGGCAGACCACCTAGAGCAAGGGGGCCCAAACTCTGTCCTGGAGGGCCGGTGTCCTGCATATTTTAGTTCCAACCACAATTAAACACACCTGAACCAGCTAATCAAGCTCTTTCTAGATATACCAGAACCATCCAGGCAGGTGTGTGGAAGGAAGTTGGAGCTAAACTATGCAGGACAGCGGCCCTCCAGGACCGAGTTTGGACACCCCTGACCTAGAGCATCTAGTGGATCAGAGCGTACCATCAATGAGCCTATAAAATAGAACAAAAAACATTGGTCATCATAACACTATCATAAATTTGGCATGGTGTACCACAAGGCTCAGTGCAGGAACCATTGCTTTTCCACCCTGTACATTTGTAAAAATGTAAGTTAGTTTTTACTGTAACACTGATGATTCTCCGCTATATATTTCCTTGTATACTGACATTTACAGTATTAACACAATACATAGATGATATAAAAATAGATGATTCACTATCTTTTAAATTCAGAAAACAACATTAGGTTTTAAATATCTGACAAAAAAAACATGTTGCAACATGGGATACTCTTAATGGATATTCTGTGGAATGTTCCTCATCAGTCAAGAACTTGGCTGTGGCTGTGCTATTCGATAGCAATCTATTAAAATACATTACAGTATTATAATGCATTGAAAATTAAAAATAAACAGCACTTACAAACACTGCTAACAGAAACTGTATTTTCACTATACTGCAGCATGTTTCTGTTGTGTTTGTGGCCTTCAGTGAGATCAGCCGGCTGGACCTGGGCCTTATCGTGGAGGTGTGGAACAAAGGGCTCATCTGGGACACCATGTTAGGAACTGCCTGGACCCCACTGAAAAGCATCTGCCATTCAGATGAGGTCAGGGAATCCTTTGCAACTCTTTTAATTCTTACATTGTTCCATTTAAAATACCTTTCTTAAACAATGTTATCAGTTTCACATTCTTAACTGTGCCATTTCACTGAACATAATCATCAGTTCAAGCTAAAGACTCTAAAGGCTTAGCATGAAGTTGTGCAGAGCTCATGAAAATTTATATTTTCAAGCTTTATTCAAAGTGACTGATGCTGTATTGATGTAGATCTGCTTTTTAATGGTTTCCTTTATGATAGTGCAAGAGGAGTTTATAATCCAAAGCAAAACCAATGAATAATTAATAACTGATTATATTGCAGTCAATATGTGCTTTATTTTACAGTGAGTTTATTGTTTATCTGTATTTATTTGTTTTAGTAAAACTTTGGTTACTTTAAACAATAAGTTTTAGTTTGCCTTTTTTTGCTAGACAGTTTTGTCATTCAGATACCTTAAGCAAACTATTTCCTCTTTCCCAAATTCTATTTTGATGGCTTAATTGAGCTTGTAGGGCCATTAAACATAAATATTGTGCAAATCAGACATCTCTTTTGGCCACTACTGTATATTTAGGCTGTTTTTCTGTAATGAATAATCTTTCTTCTGAGCAGGAGGGCCCTGGTGAATGGATATTTCTTGACTCTGAAGTTTTGATGAAGGCAGATGAGATTTATGGGACTAAAAACCCGACGCCACATCGAGTCCTTCTGGACACTCGCTTTGAACTGCCCTTTGGTGAGATTCTCTTTTTAAAAGTGCTTTCTATTATAGCAATCATATTAGTCACCATTTAATGTATACCTTGTAAAAATTTGGGGAAATTTTATTTATTATTTTATTTTATTTAAAAAAAAAAGGAATTAATTTGATCAAAAGTGACAGTGCACAGTTACAAAAGACTTAGATTTCAAATAAATCATGTTCTTTTGATTAATCTATTTAACAATCCTTAAAAATCACCATTTCTGTTTCCACACCACAATGATAAAGCTGACAGAACTGTTTCTGTAACCTGTTAGTACTCTAGCCCTGTTTACTCCTGGTATTATTATGCTTTCTTTGCCACTCCAATCACAAACGGACAACAGTTGTAGATGGGATCTGAAACATTTGAGCTTGTCCACTTTTTGACGACTGCTATTTTTTTATTTATTTTTTTATTATTATTATTTTTTTTGCTCAAAATTTGCTATTTATTTACTCACTTCTGCAAGATGTATGTGATGTTTCTTCAGTAGAAGATTTTCAAGCTGAAACTGTTTCTTGGTGGTTCGTAAAAAGCAGAAAACTGCTACTGGCACTTTAAAAGTAAAAACAACATATACTGTATAGGCAAAACAAAATGAAATCCTGTGGCTCATGAAACACGTTGAAGTCTTATGAAGTGAGAAAATTTGTCTGTTCAAGAAACTAAACAATATTTGCCACATTCTGAAATCCACAGGTTCTTCAAGCAGTCCTAAGCAGGCTTATGAAAACTCTTAACTCTAAAAGGCAAGGATTCACAGTTTCAGCTACTTCAGTCTACTGAAAAAAAAAAAACCTACAGTACATCTTGGATGGTCTGAGAGAGAGAGAGAGAGAGAGAGAGAGAGAGAGAGAGTAAATGAACAAAATTTACATTTTTGGCTGAACTCTTCTTTTAATACCAGGTGGAAATTAGATCCATGTTTCAGAGAGATAAAAGGAGCTTTTCAGATGCTGCTTGAATTATTACTTTGATTTCCTCCTCTTTGTGAAAGATTTAACAAAAAATAATGAGATTTTGCCAGCTGCGTCTGCGTTGTGAGTGGAGCTATGAGCTGTAAATAAAGTGTGTGTTGGTAAGCAAGCTGCATGTTGTTGGGATGTGAAAGGTCGAAGCGGTGCGTTTGGCCTGGATGCCTGCCATTGATCCCATTCATAAGCCTGACTGTTTTATCCGAGGACTTTGAAGCTGCTCTTCTCTTGTTCAGAATGTTCAAAGGAGGCTGCGCACAGTATCTGATGCTTTGCTCACAGTGCACATACTTAAAATTAATTTCTAAATTGTTCTTTGTCATTTTGTAATGAAATCAGATTCAGTGGTTCAGACTGCACATAACATGCATTCATTTATTTTCCTTCAGCTTAGTCCCTTCAGGGGTCGCCACAGCACAATGAACCGCCAACTTATCCAGCATGAGGATGCCCTTCCAGCTGCAACCCAGTACTGGGAAACATCCATACATACTCATTCAAACACATACGCTACGGCCAATTTACTTTACCCAATTCACCTATACCACATGTCTTTGGACTGTGGGAGAAACCGGAGCACCCGGAGGAAACCCACGTGAACATGGGGAGAACATGCAAACTCCACACAGAAATGCCAACTGACCCTGCCAGGGCTTGAATCAGTGACCTTCTTGCTGTGAGGCGACAGTGCTAACCACTGAGCCACCGTGTCGCCCTATTGCGCATATCAATATATATATTTCACAATAAATACATTAAAAAAAATGGAAAATGACATTTGAAACAATTTACAATGTCTTAAACCCAACACAGTTGCAGAGATGAATTTACTACAGATCCAGAGACACTCAAAACAGTCATCATGAGCAGCTCCTATGAAAAGATCACAGTGCTAGGTGTTATAATTACAATGCAGTCTTTGTTATTTGCACAAAATTTCACTAATTTGTACTGAATTGCACTAAAGCATATCACACTCTCAACAAAAAAGTTTCTGTCCTGTATATTTACACAACAGTCAAATTAATAAAATAATAACAATAATATTTGATTTTTATTTTATTAATGCCAGAGTTTAACAAACATGGTTTGTTTGCAGAGTAACCGGTATTGTCAGTTTGACAATAAACTGCAGATTTTTTTTACTGCTCCTCAAAAGTATTGTGACAGAGCTTTAGTTCGTCAGTGCGACATCTCTTTATCTCTGTAATTGCATTTAAAGTGAAGTATCAAGTAATGCACTTTTTTTTTTTTTTAACTGGCAGACTATTTTTGAGGTCCCTCGACCAAGTAGCTCATTACATATTTAAAAGGTCTGAATACATAATCCATAAGGTTTTGGCTCATGTAAATGGTTAGCATGAAGATTTCTGTCTCCGACGCTCATGACTTTCTCTCTATTTTTCAGAAATCCCAGAGGATGAGGCTCGATACTGGACTGGTAAACTGGAGCGCATCAATGCTATGGGCATTCATGA